>DWBA01000917.1:0-11678 GCA_018236825.1 Apodemia zela
CAAACTTTGTAGATTTATCGAGGACCGATGACAATACACTAATTTGATAAAATTATTCCATTTTTCAATTTGCAAAAAAGCGTGTTTTTTAGTTTTTTTAAACTATTATTTAAAACTAGAACCCTATCCCGGCTTGTTACATAAAAAAGAAGTAGGTTTGTTAGGTTGCCTTTAGATCCCACACCTGGAAAAAGGAGCCCGTCGGCGACCTCGGAGCTGATAGCCGACATTGACGAAGCTTATGTCATCACCAATTTGCCTTCGGCATTTTGTATTCCACGCTAACGTTTATAAAATGACGACGCCGTTTGTATACGGACGAATTATAGAATTTTCCTGCGACAGACACATTAAGTCCCCTTAAGGGTATAGGTAACGAGTAACCTTATACAGAAAGGGTGATGATCCAGGTCTAGAGTAGATTTTTGACACTGTCATAATATATTATTTCTCGGTGGCGATGGTTATTTCTTGCCACCAAAAGCTTTTCTTAAGCTATCAAAAGTGTAAATTGAAATTCCTCTTTTTTTTCAATCAACTTCCCAAAAACAGAGGAGTCTCTCTATTCGTCGGAATCTTTGTTTTTATGTATGTTCACCGATTACTCTAAGACGCCTGAACAGTTTTGAAAAATTATTTTTTTGTTTCAAGGGGTATGCTTGCCAGGTGATTTAATTTTAATTAGGTGAAGTACTGATGCAGGGTTCCGGAGATTAAATGGGAAGTCTTTTTATAGATTATGTTTTCGTGAAAAACATAACTTATCCGATAGTTAGAAATGTGCCTGTGAAATGTAACTTATCGATATCAGCGTTTACATCATGTGTCTGTCTGGCGTCGTCTTCTTCAAGGAGAAGAGCTCGAAGGTATTTACTTACTTATATATTTAATAATTTACACTTTAAAGTAACAAGTCATGCCTTTTTCCTAATTGCATGAATTATCCCGTGGTTTTGAAAACTTTAAAAACTTAACAAACAAAAAATTTCGACACGACATGATTTGAACCTGTGACTTTGGCTTTGGCCAGTAAGTTGAACCAGTCGACAGTAGCTCAGTTGGTAGAGCGTGCCAGCCAGAGGAAAGGTCGTAAATTGTATTTATGCGGTCCCTTTCGAAGACTTACTGCGACTTCGAAATTTTCAACGTGTCATATTTAATTTAAATCTACCTATTCATGCCTGCTTTTATCACGTAATAAGTGTCGTAACTAATCGATGTTTAAAAACCAAAAACTGTAATTTTCTATATCACACGATTTTTTTAGACTTATAATTGTAACCAATCAATCGTACTATCGACAATTACATAATTATGTTTTGTTTGTAGGGCAGTTCCATTGAGCACACTCAAGGTGTGACTCCTGCTCCTTAAATAACAAAACAAACTAATAAAACATGTTAGCAAAAAATGTCAGTCTCCTGCGACTTTTAAATAGGAACAACAAACATCTAGACAAAATGGCTTCAGACGAAGAAGACATACTCGATTTTTTCGAAGTTATTTTATATACTCGTACTTACAACAAGAATAAGAAACCGATTTCGCGTTCGACCTAATCTACAGCATCGTACATTAATATTTACGCATAATTACAGGACACGATAGATTGATTTAGACGGAATCTTTTTTCGCTCAGAACGTGACAAAATACGGAACGCACAACCTTAATGTTCGCAAGCAACGATGAAATGAAATTACCCCTCCTCCGCAAGCGAACGCGGGGATGTTGTCCGTCCGCCGCAGATAACAGTTAGGCCACGCCCATATTTTGTAAGATGTTAGGTGTTAGCAAACAAAACACAGTGTCACAGAAGACCCGGGTTTACAGTTACATGGGGTATTTCAAGAGGCAACTTTTTCTTGATGTTGTTTTAGGTCCCTGTATCTCTATCGAGTTATTCTGAAAAGGAGTTTCCGAATTCGGAGAAACTCCCAATAAACATTAAGAAAATTCATTAAATAAATATATTAGGTTGCCTTTATATCTATTGGCTTTACAAACGAAATTTGTCAGAACGGCACGTGTAGTCAGAGATCTTCAACCTATTTTATGAATAATTATTAAAGATCACTATTTGATCCTGATGATTCCATCACAGTCTACACTTCATAATTTACACGCACACGCCAAAGTCGCCGCCGGCGGCGACTCAGCCCATTGTTTCGGCCCGCCTCGAGACCCTCGTCGAGTCATTAACGAGACGAAATCCTGATGCAACTTACTCCACCACTTATCCTCAAGATACTGCCCTAAACCGAGGTTCGGTCTCACAGGAGACACCCCTGGGGGCGGGCTCTTAGCCCACTTAATTGAAACTCTGCCTGAGCACTCTGCTCGCCAAAAAAGCCCGGCTCCGCAGTAAAGGTCACTTTGACCAACTGCTTATGTTCATTTCGAAAAAAAAAGGTAAGAGATCAATTTTATTAGGCTAACTAACCTGAGAAATGTTCTATTCACTTTTGCTTGAAAGATATTTAATTTGTGTTATTTAGGGAAACCGAACCTCACACAGAAGCCAGGGAAACCAGAAAGAAAATTCTCATCCTTCCTGGCTTAAATGATATTTTTCTTATATCATTTAAGCCAGGATATGAGTTTCCACTCATAACTCATTACATTTTGCGGCTGAATCAATACTTTAACTATTTATAATAATACTTACATTTAAGCTAGCTCTTAAATCTATTGTCTTTTACATTCAAGACATTATTTTTATATCACGCCTTCTTATTCTTAATTATGATACATTAAAATTACGTAATTAACAATGTACACATCCATATTCGGACAGCTCGTTACATCACAGGTGAGCAATGGTTACAATTGAGCTCAAGAATAACATTTCGTAATCGGGTCGTAATTTGAATTTAATCTGTACTCCAGACGAGCGCACAGAGAAATGAGACAAAATAGTATATTATAATGCGTTGCATTTGCGTTTAAGCAAGAAAGTAGTGTAGGGAACGAATTTCCTGAAGGTTTGCAAAATACGAGACCCCCCCCCCCCCGTCGTACAATAGTTCCACTTTACATTCCACATTAGTTGGACGAACAGAAAACCACAGCTCAATCAACGCGCTATTTTTCTTAGCTCTGTAGCATTGTAGAATTCACATATAAGATTTCGTGAAAATTTGCAAATTAAATTATTTTAATTTGCAAATATAATCATTTTAATTTGCAAATATAATTATTTTAATTTGCAAATTGAATCACCTTAATTCTAAATTAAATTAACCAAATTTTGAACTTTATGGATTTTCGCAATGTACCACCTGAATCTATAAAAAGTAAATAAGTATACTTCTGAAAAATTATTGCACAAAAGGTGCGTCATTGATTAATTATCGTTTGCCATGCTCGTGTGTTCTCTCGGTCGGAGAGCAAGCATGACCACGTATACGCTAAACGTGACGATCCATTTGTTTGAATCGGGTGCAAAACATGCTTGCTGTGGATTTAAATAATTTTGAAGAACATTTTAAAAACGACCTAGCGGTACTGATTTTATAACGTTTATCCCACATATCGCAGCGTGGTTCACTGTTTGCAAATTACATTGTTTTAAAATATGTATAAACAGTGTAACCGAACGTTCAAACATTACGACGGCTGCGATATTATCGATGAGTAGGTACCATCTCCTCCGGGTGTCATGAATTTATTACAATGAATTTTAAAAACCCAAGATAACTTTAGATACTTTGCATTCTTCTTCAAAATTAGAATGTCTGTCACCGTAAAATTGAAAAACCCGTTAGATTATAATCTACCATAGTGATATTATAAAATAACTGCTAATCTAACCTAACCAAATTATAAACTCCCTAGATATATTATAAACTAGTGGATTTTACAATTTTACGGTGACATATATATTGTAAAACCAGCACAAGTGTTTTTGTAATTAAAATTGGAATGATAACCTTAAAGGGTAAAAAGTCGGGTTTTTATTATCTCCTAATATTTAATTGGTCAAGTTTATTTTTCTACAAACATTTATATGTACGATAAATTACAAAATGATTATAAAAACTTAACAAATTAAGTGCTTAAGTTCATGAGGACCAATATTGATTCGTAGGAACATTTTAATTATACTTTAATAAAATAAAAAATAGCAAAACAACAAGTATATAATCGAAAAACAAATATATATACATTCTATTTAGAACACTATTTCCTACTCAAAATCTATCTTTCCGTGTTAATCAGGCCCTTTTAACTAAAAGACAAAACGTATCACCGTCCTATGAGTATAACTAAAAAAGAAATAACTAACTGAAAACCAGCGCCAGGCTCACGTCTGGCATAATATGCTGAGTTGGAGTCTTTTTAGCGGCACTGTGGGACACACACATGGTATAAAAACTAAACAAACAACCTATGTTCTTAAATTTTATCTGCTTAGTTCTATTGTGTTGTGTTTTTTTTTTATTATTATTATTTCTTTTTGTATGTTATTTGTTTTTTCCTGTTTTATTTTTAGTTACGCTAATTATTGTAATCTTAAGTGTCTCGCAGCACAGCTGAATAAATGTTTCTTTCTTTCTTTAAATAATACTGTTAGTTTAAATAATTATATTTTTGTACTATATAGTGTGTAAAAAAAACCTTGACCGACCCGAAAAGCGCATATAGATAGGTCGATGACATTGTCAAAAAAAACAATAAAATTATTACATTTACAAAAATTTTTACCTTTGTAAATGTAATAATTTTATTGTTTTATATATAAATGTATATATATTGTGGATTTTAGAATACTCGTATTTACCCTTTAATTTCCCTAAAATTTGGAGACTATTTCAAACAGAGAACATCGTGTCGCATTAATGGCCGCGCAAAGACATGGCGCCGCTACGACATCAAACGAGCCGACCGTTCGATGATGTAGATAACCGTCGTCTTGGAACTTTTTTGGTAGATATTTAGTGATGCCATAATAATATTTGAAATATTATTTAAGATTAATTAATGTTAAATGGGAAAAATTATCTGTCTATATCAAAAAAAATAATAACATTTATATGATTGTATTAAGTTAACAAAAAACGACCAGACAGTTTTTTTTACACACTGTATAGTGAAATAATGAGCTAATTCCAAATCGTTTCGTATTCAACCGGTATTTTCATATATTATTATTGATTTACATCATACTATGTACGACGTACGTACGTACGAAAAAATATTACCTATACCTATTATATAATAACAAAGATTGTAGTGGGAGTGTACAGTAAATTCCAGAAAAAATCTCTGCCAATTTTTAGAAACTTTTAATATTAGACATAGTGTTCAATATCGTATCGTTCGACATTTAAACATATTTATTATTCAAATTACGAAATATAAACAACAAAAGAAAAAGTGATGGCACGTTAATTAAGCGTTGTTTTTAGTTAATCCCAGTCTTGTTAAACAGTGTACATACTCGAGTAGGAGTAGGAATCCAAATGATTCTGTAAATACTAAATACTAACCTTCTGGGTATTAACATTTTTAGACAATGAAATATTTTTTATATCGTAGGGCAGTAAACAACTATGTGGCCCTTCTGATGGATTGAAATAACCATTACCTACAGACACCCACGTCATAAACGCGTACATTGCTGCTCGTTGTACGCCTTACATTGCGTTTATCGTCGGATTAGATACCCAGATCTACGATGTGTTTTTTTTTGTTTTTTCGAAATTCAAAATTTCAGTGGCAGCTACAAGTCTGATGGTGGTGTTTTTAACCCCACGCTGTGGATGAGCACATAAAGCTGTCAACTTTATTATCGCAAGCAAACGCGATAGTAGTAGTACTTAGATAAATCTATGGATTTGACATAAGCGTTCGATTGTGCTTATGTCAAATCCATACATTAAACTTTCTATTCTACTAGCGCTTATGCCACTTGTCTAGGGGGCTGTTCCGTTATGTGGCGATAGTGCCTACGACTACTGGTACTACCCGACCAACTGGTAATCGTGGTGGTCTAGTAACTTCTAGAACGTAAAAAATTTTGCAAAATCCGCCGAAATATGCGTCTTTAAAATATATACTAGCGATCGCCTATGGTCAAATTCGAGTTCGCCGGTTCTTTTCCGCGGTAGGCAGAGTGACCCGTCACCCGACCATCTATCTGGTTCTACACGTTTTACGGATACGTCGGTTTGCAAAACGGATGATACACATAGTCGCATTTTACCGATCTAATAACGAATACAGTTCCTGGCACGCTTCTTGAGCGCTGACCTTGACTTACACAGAAGTGAATAGTATAACGTATAACGTGCGTAATACGGTTTATTTTGCCGTGCACAAAGCGATCCCTTCTCCGTAGCCGAGCACTCAAGAACCGTGCCGGGAGTTATTCCACTTATTTCTAGTGATAACTGGGGTCGCCCACTTTACGCACTCATTCGGGACATCCCCGTGGATCCGTACCCCGTTTCGTGGGTAAATTGGCAACAACAAGAGCAATATGCAGTTACAGAGATAACATATCATGTGTGGTAAAATACATGACGTGACTACCTAATATTTTAATACCTGTTATCTGTTAACAGATAACACGTCTGATAAATGCCAATATTGGACTATTTGTAATTATAATTCAAACATTTAATATGGAACTTATCTACTCGAGACAATTTGTTCAAAATCACCGACGCAAAGGATCGCTGCTATCAGTAATCGAAACACGTAGGTAAATTATACACTATACACCCTGCAGCCCGCTGCACTATAAAACACTTTGGTGAATCCCACGGGAACAACTTATTTTCCGGGGTAAGGTCATCATCTATATGTGTGCCAAATTTCATCCAAATCTGTTTAGCCGTTTCTGCGTGATTGAGCAATAAAAATCCATCCATACATCCAAACTTTCGCATTTATAATATTCATATAGATTAATATAAATTGAGGTTAAAAAGCGAGGAGCACAATCTCATCTTATATTTATGAGCGATATTCATAATATAAATGCGAAAGTGAGTTTGTTTGTTTGTTTCACGGCTGAACCGCTCAACCGATAGTGATGAAATTTGGCATGGAGATAGATGAAGATCCGGGAAGAAACATCATTTTATTTTCAAAAAACAACCCCTAAGGTACTGAAATGTAAGGGGATGAAAGTTTGTATGAAAAACTACATCATTCGCGGGCGAAGCTGCGCGGGTCAGCTAGTTGTAAAATAAATTTCTCTGAAAAAGCCTTAAAGAAAGAGAACGTCGCAGAACCTGACGATCATCATAATCACGACCGATTCCCTTGCGAGGTAGGCAGAGTAAATTAAACATCTATAGACTTTTCGATTCACCACGATTCACTGGTTTGTCGGTTAGCGAGATGAGTGGTGATTCCCATCGCCACATTTTACCGACAGTTGATAACAATTATCGACTATTTCTAACGATTACCCGGACCGACCGACTATAAGTGTTCACCCTATGCACGGGAGTGGTAACAAACACACCACCCGCCATACTCGGAGCTGAGGAGAAAAACCTCGAAAAAACCCCAATAACACTCTTGTTCGGCCAGACTTCATGATCTGAGCCGAATATGCTAATCCCTAGACCACGAGACAGTCCTTACCAGACCAGAAGATCATTTTGAGAGTAACTCCCAAAATAACTGAAGAAGACACTCAGCAAGCTTCAATTCTTTTAAAACAACTCAATTCAGAGCCCATTCGCCTATTCGAGCGCCATTCTATCGTCCGTATTTGTAACATCTTTCCTGCAATCTGTGGCAGTGATTTTGTGAAATGCAACAGAACTGTGTAACAGGACTTCAGGAAACCGCGCGCTATTTGAATTGACCAATGAGCACGCGCTATTTAAATTGACCAATGAGCACGCGCCATTTGAATTGACCAATGAGCACGCGCTATTCAAATTGACCAATGAACACTCGCTATTTAAATTGCCCAATTAACGCGCTATTTGAATTGACCAATGAGCATGCTCTATTTGAATTGACCAATGAGTACGCTCTATTTAAATTGACCAATGAGCACGCGCTATTTGAATTGAACAATGAGCACGCGCTGTTTGAATTGAACAATGATCACGCACTATTTAAATTGAACAATGAGCACGCGCTATTTGAATTGAACAATGAGCACGCGCTGTTTGAATTGAACAATGATCACGCGCTATTTGAATTGAACAATGAGCACGCGCTATTTGAATTTAACAATGATCACGCGCTATTTGAATTGAACAATGAGCACGCGCTATTTGAATTGAACAATGAGCACGCGCTATTTGAATTGAACAATGAGCGCGCGCGGTGGTTGAATTAGCCTTCATATGTCAGATGTTACACATCATATAAGACTAATGTAAGACTTGTTCGGTTTTTTATATCGTATGATAGCAAAACAAGCAGATGGCTCTCCTGATTGAAAGATACAAACCATCGCCTAAAGACACCAAAGATGTTAATGGTGCGTTGTTATCAGTGTGGCGGGATAGTAATGCCCCATGCATCAGTTTACAAGCTACCTGACCCTCCAAATTGGAACACGACAGTGATATAACACAAGGCAGTACAGATTGTTAATACCATATGGAAATGCGTTTAGAATACTTAAATTCAATTAAATTTATTAAATAAAAAAACAACAACATAACAAAAACAAATTAAGTAAATAAATAATATCGCATCTCATTATCAGTTATACAAAGTTGAATTGATTGTAATATCTTTAAGCTTTTTATCATATTATGAAATACACGAATATTCTTACATTTCAAAATACTGAATTTCAACAGCAAGCCTTTGACTAAACAAATTTAACGTCGCACCATAAATATGCTAGGTATATGCGCGACATACACACCCGTCCGCGTCGTCCAGAACAGTTGAAATAAATCTACCAGTTAGATGTTATAATGACTGCGTAGTAGGAAATTTACCAGCAGTGTGTTTTAGATTGGAGCAATATAGTGAGTGACGAGAACTGTTTATTACAATTAGCAACCTGTAATGATACGATTAGCAACATTACAACAATTAAAGGTGTCTGAGACCAGACAGATTTTATCACATTTATTGTTTTAGCGCGATGCGCGTATACCGGCAGACTTTTATGATTTTATTTATATAGATGTAAAATACAGGTTTAAATAGATATTACAACTGAATGTCATATCCACCAACATTTTAATCTTAAATACTTACTTTAACATTTAGATACCTAGTATATCCGTAGTGAATGAGACATTCATTCGCTATAGTTAAGTAGTGCAACAAAAATAAGTTACATTTACGGAGTTGAAGATCAACGTAAATAAACTCAAATAGTTATAAATATGTTGGTCACCTTAATAGCGCGCACACGTTTAACCAATTGGCTGTGCAGATTTTACCAACGCAAATACTTTATGTAGCTTAACTGTTTCATCTTAATTGTTTCCACGGCTTTTTCGGAATTTTTCTATTTTAGTTGCACTACTGTACCAGGTACCTGTTATATCTCGGTAGCGACATAAAACCTTTAGGCTCTATTTTTTTAAACAGCAAATATTTGGTTCACAGGCATTATATAAGTTAATCCTAAGGCAAACCGTGGAAATCGAAGTCAGTGTATAGCTGCTGGACCCTTTCGTAGACCACGTCGCAAGACTGCAAAGTTTGCGGCAAAATGGTCAATGCTTCAGTGAGTTGGGCTTCCGTCCCGAATACCTGCATGATAATGATATTTTTTATTTTAGGTATAATTGACTGAAATACACCTAAGTGATACACAGTTATATATACCTAAATGACACTAGTGCCAATAGATTATGTTCAATTCGACTCAGGCGCGTATTTAAATTTATATTGCACAAAATATGGTAAAGTCAATAGTCAATAGATATCACTTTGTTTTGTATATATATTGCGACTACTAGACTATATATGTGACGAACAAGTAGATGGTGACTTGGAATAGCACATAGGTTACTTTTTATTTCGGAAAAATGAGTTGTTCCCGCGGGATTCACCAAAAATTTTGTATAATGCAGCGGGCTGCACGCTGCAGCTGGTTATTAATATACGAGTAACAAAAATTGTTCTCAATTAATGTCGGAATGTTTTGTCCAAAGACTAAGGAGACATTATGCGATACATAGCTTAGCATAGCGATTAGACAGCCCTTTGCATTTACCTGTGCGAAATTGTAATGCATGTTTACTGCTTTCTTTAGCGATAGAATAAAGAGTAACGACGCTGTTTCGTACATTATTGCGTATCACTACATAGTATAAAACAAAGTCGCTTTCCCCCGTATGTGTGTCTGTATTAGCTTAAATTTTTAAAATTACACAACAGATCTGATGGTTTTTTTAATAGATAAGAGTGGTTCAAGAGGAAGGTTTATATGTCCGGCTTCTCACGGATTATAATATACACGTATTACATGTATATTATAATCCGTGAGAAGGCGGGGCAGGTCGCTAGTTAATAATATAATAGTCGTTTTAGAAAAGGGGCATTTTGTGCAAGACATTTGGGAAACAGACATTGCGCCTGAGCCATACGTTTAGGCCCCATGATATACAATTTGGCGGCGGGAATAGACAGTGTTTTCACTTTAGACGTGGGAATGACAAGTCAAATATTCTTTGATGTTGGTCCGGCCCCCTTTTGAAGAGTAGACCATCTGCCATTCTGCCAGGCAGTTCGTAAAAGGCGAACGAATGGCTATACGTGTCATTACAATAATTGTAACTACTAGGTAGTAGAGTTCTGTAACATCTTGCCGGGGTATTTGATAACACCGCTTTACCTATTCCTGCCGCAATAGCGTCAATGCATGTCATTGTCGTGTTTCGGTTTGGAGGGTAAGGTAGGCGGTAGACTTATGATGGCATTTCGCCACACGGATAGTAATAGGTACACCATTAACATATTTGGTGTCTAAAGGCGACGGTTTTTCTTTCCATTTACTTTCGGCCGACTCTGTCTAGTGTCTACTAGTAAGAATAAGAATAGTTATATAATTATTCTTATTCTTACTATGTTCTTTTTGACATATTTAAATTTTGTTATTTATTTATCATTCAGATGTATGAAATTTAATAAGTGATACAAATGTATCCTATTTTGAATAAAAATGATTGACTATTGACTAGTACCTACTAGTCAAAGGTAACCGGCGTGGTAATATTTTCTAATATCAATTTGCGTTAATGTAATGCATTACAGGCAATCGATAAATGATTAATTATAATTGTCAATGCAAAAACTGTAATGTCGCTACTACATTATCGGGATACGACGAAGATACGCGCTGTCACGACGTGTGCGGCAAACCAATTCGCTGAATCGCAAATCGTCCGGGTTTCACGCCCACAGGGTTACCACGAAGGGCTTCCCCTTCGTGGTAAACCTGTGGGCTTGTATCGATTTTTTAATCCTCCCGCGAAACATAGAAATATTATGTTCATCTCGTTTTAGCATTAATGCGCATCGCAGGTTAAAGCGAGATAGACCTAGTATTTAACATATTCACCCGAGCTATTGTCGACCGAGCAAATGTTTAGCATTAATGCGCATCGCAGGTTAAAGCGAGATAGACCTAGTATTTTACATATTCACCCGAACTATTGTCGACCGAGCAAATGTTTAGCATTAATGCGCATCGCAGGTTAAAGCGAGATAGACCTAGTATTTTACATAT
>DWBA01000918.1:0-11665 GCA_018236825.1 Apodemia zela
GTATTTCATATGCTTGATATTATGTAAACAAAATTATTTATAATAAAAAAATAGTAGGTAAATGAAAAAAATATTTCATATTGAGCATGATAAATGTTAAAATATTGACGTTAATTACTATGGTTTTATTTTTTAATTAAGTTAGAATTCCAGTTCTTAAAATAGCAGTCATAATTTTTTGCAAATAAAATATTTTTTTTTGTAAAAATGGATTTTAAAAAAGCGCATGGTCATCTCAAAGCCTGTAGTGGACAATACCCTTTATTTGTGAACTTTATGAGCGTCTGGGAGTTGTTTCAAACCGTTCAATTCGTCAGGCGATTTTTAGGTATTATCAAAATTACGCAATATATGTGACAAAAATTTCATATTGCCATTTGGACATTTTTTCTTAAATTCTATGAAAACTAAATTAGAAGATAAAAAATAAATCAAGTTGCCAAAAATATGTTTTTTTTTGATATTTTTTTTGCAAATATTATATACTGCGCAGTGACGTAATAATCGCAACCGCTCTGCCGGACTCGCAGGCCTGGTTTTGCCAATTGACGAAATTATATTTTTTTGCAATTTCAATTTGTCAAAAGGATCTTCCCAAAATTCGTCGCCAGCTCTTGGACCATATGGTTTATTCTTCATAAGGAGCCCGAACCAATACGGGTTGACCTCGTCACCTACCAGAATTGGGATATCCTATTGTTTTAGAAGAGCCATTCAATAACATTTCTAGGAATCTAATTTAATAAAGTTCCTAATAATTGTATTGTCCGTAATACCACGTAATACTATCAAATTACAAGTACCCTTCACCCGTCTGAGCGCTTCTCACATATTAACAGACAAAACATTTAGCCTCCCTTCCATTTGGGTGACGCCCACCCCATTAATGGATTCCACCCGCACTCTTGCTGTTATTTGATATTCCTCGAAAATTATATTATGTTTATGATGTATAAAAAAACAGACGCTAAATCCAATGTTCTTTCAATGAATATTATTTACTTATTATCTAAAGTGTATAGATAAGTGTGTACAGATTTTTTCGTTAGATAGTACCTGGAAGAACGTCATCTGCTTGTCTATAGATGACAGCACCATCTTTTTCATTATATTCAATGTGCATTGGTTAGCGAACTGGCTACGCATCAACGGGGCTCGGGTTCGATTCCCGACGGGGACAAACATTTGTGTGATGAGCATAGATGTCTGTTTTTCTGGGTTTGGGGTGTTTTATTAAATATATTTGAGTATTTATATATGTATTGCTACGTATTACGATCGCTGTTTGACATCCATATAACAAGCAAATAATTTGCTTACTTTGGAGTCAGATCAATTCGTGTAATTTGACCAGTTATATTTATTTATTACTAATAGTACAAAATTAATAAAATCATTAACACATATTTACATAACTGTTGCCTGTATCCACCAAAGATATTAAGGGTGCGTAAAAAGGTAAATTTATTCCTTTAATTGTACCAATCGCGATACTATTAAAATTGATTTCTGATAATCCTCTTTGACAAATTATAAATATCTGCATATCTGTAGCGATGGATGAATAAAATTTTCAGCAATTTACAAAGGAGGCGCATAACATTTAATCCCTTAATATGAAATCCATTGGTATTATTAAAATACGAAAGTTTGAAACGATGTGTGGTTGTTAGTTACTTAATGAAATTATAACCTTTAGTCATATTTGCCTGAAAAGAAAATGATTAGTCTCTATACAAAGTTCAGGTCAAAACCAACGAACACTGTTACAGGCTTACTATTTTGCATATAATACTTCTCTTTTCTACGCAAGGCATAGATAATCTCTTACGGACCAGGCAAAGAGAAGGCAGAAATACTCGTATATAAACAAAGTAGATGTCACTATAAGTAAGTTTTCAATTCTGTCGGCAGTCCTCATGACTGCTTCCGATTTTTTTTAATTTATAGTATAATATATTCACTAGAAATAAAAGATATGAAATGTGAATTAAATATTTTTCATATTTATTTAAAACATGTTTTACGAGATAATCTAAAGAAACGAGCAGCCAAGAGATTCTTATATTTAAAGAGGGCACCTACTTGGTATGTGAATGAGCGCGAGTTACGCTTGTTTTACAACACTTTAAAACAAGGCACTTACGGCTTGCGGGAACAGCGGATGGCTGGAAAAGAATGCATGCAGGTTTATGTGAGCGGTCTCCCCGACTATTTCCACCGAAATAATTAAAAGTTTTTACGATCGCCTCTTCTAGTGCTGTGTAAAGGTTTCGACGTCGTTCGTCGTAACGGCGTGAATATCGACTTAGCAGTAAACTTGGTTATGTTGGCCACTGTTACTTTAAACGATTGTCTTTCATTTAGATGAATTTTCTTGATTACGTTCTTAACGTAAAACATACGTTTGATGCTGAGCGGTTTTCACGACTTTGGTCTCGTGTTTAGGAACAAATTGAGCATGGCTAAAAAGTATCTTCACGCCCGTAACCCCGAAGAGGTAGGCAGAAGTACACAAGTGCACCCACAGTTAGCCGAATATACAAGATTCCGCAATGTGATAGATAGCAAGCCTATCGCCAATCGGGCACTTTTTTAATCCCGAACAACGTGGTTTTTATCAGAAAACTGAAAAAACACATTTTTGGATTGCTTGACCCGGGAAACGAACCCGGGACCTCTTGTGTTCAACTCCGACACCGGACCCCTAGACCATAGAGGCGATTATGACTAATTGTTATAAAAACCGATCATGTGTGAGTCAGATTCACACTTATAGGGATTATCCGTATTAGCATGCGATATCAACGTAGTTATTTGTGTTCGGATAGCACTCTATGATAAACAGACAGCAGAGGCATATTAAACGGCGGATCAATTTGTCACCCTTTGAGTACGGAACCGGTATAAACAAGACATTCTTTTTAGTACACAATTAGTAGGAATATTTATTTGATGAATACAGTGTATAAACACACTAATATGACGCAGTAGTGCTATCACCGTTACAGTTTCTCGGCTGATATTAAATTAGCTTTGGTCTCGATTGTACTCTCTAGAAGCTTTAGATATTAAGTTTGTCCATGGTTTGGATAGTGGAGGTATTTATTAATTCCGGGTATATTTTAATAATTCTTGGAAGATGGAATTCATGGGAATTTTAGGTATTATCTTCGACTAGTTAGTAGGTTCATCTAATTCAGCTAATAATTATTGAAAACTAAGTGTCTTAAATAAAAATCAAGTTTAAGTAATAAAAATATAATTTATACTTTCCATCGTCGGCACTTGGTGAAACTGTATCGTATTGATTTTAAAAAACACACTTGTACTAGTACTACGGGGAAAAACCGGTTGGTGTTAAAATTAACTAATTATAATTGTGAAACAGTACAAGTGTGTTTTTTAAAATTAATAAAAGTATCATTTAAACGCAACAACTCCTAACTTCTATATCTTTGTAACTTATGCATGTGGTATTACGATCCCGTCACACATCTTTCTCTTCTTCATCTTTGGTGTCTATAGGCGATGGTTAACTCTCTCCATCAGGAGACCCATCTGCTTGTTTGCTATCTTATGATATAAAAAAGAAAAATTATTTAAATTAAATTATCTGAGTTAAAAAAAGCGATTGAAATATATAACTAACACTTTGGAAGAAAATCTTTAAGCTCATACACACTCATTATGTCACTTTCAGCTTTATTTTAAAAGTGCTGACGGGCCCGAGCACTTCGGCACTCGCGAGCCGTGAAACCGTAAAGGATTGCAAAAGTGGCATCCATTTTTTTAATATATTTCTTTACCATGGTGCTCTTACACGCAGGACATTGCTTCAAAACTATCCAGGACAACACAAAAACCAGGATATGTCCTGGGAAAACAGGATATATTCTAAGATAGATCGATGTCACGTCCTGATATTGTCATGTTCCTGATTTTTTCCATATCTAAAGTATTACATTCTTCATTATTATTCAAAGAAAATAGAAATAGAATAAAATAAATTGTATATTAATCCATATCTATACTATCCATGCTAATATTTTAAATGCGAAAGCATGACTGTCTGTCCGTTACGCTTTCACGGCTAAACCGCTAAACCGATTTTGATGAAATATAGCAAAAAGATAGTTGAAGACCTAGGGCCAATTAACTATTAAGTCTGAAATAATGGATAAAAGTTTATGTGAAAGATTATATATGGATGACATGTTACTCTATGGCGAAGTCAGCTAGTAATATTATAAGTGCGAACGTCTGTCTGTTAGGCTTATACGGCTAAACCACTGAAGCATTTTTGATGAAATTTGGCATGGAGATAGTTAATGATCCGGGATCAAACAAAAGCCAATTTTTTTAAAATCAACCCCTAAGGGTCCGAATTTTTGGTTAAAAACTAAATCGATAACATGTTAATTTACTCGCGGGCGAAACTGCGCCGGTCTGCTAGTCAATAATAAGGTTAATAGACATTCAACTTTGTTTTCCATTTTATATGTTGATAATATTTGGCAGATATTGAGGAAAGTTATTCAAGAGACTATTAAAATATTACATTATATTATTGGTATATTCACCCTGAATGAAGAGTATTAATATCAAGGCAATTTACTTCTTTTGAATAGATCTAATATTGTATCTTAATTTCAATTCATACAATGTATATAGGAGTCTGTCAAATTTACATAAAATTCATCCCGTTTAATTTACGCACGATTTCGGTATCAGTTATAGAGCTTTAAGCGTTTGATTCTATTTGTAGAGTGATCGTTGCTATAGGCATTTTATCGCATAACGATGGAGGTCTTGTATGCAAATAACTACAATATAAATGTAGATGCGATTATATGCGAATACACAAAGTCTAAAGGCCTGTGAAAAATTCAATATTAATACCCATCTGTTTCATTATTCAGTTCTATGTCATTATCTTTTGTAAATATTTTTTAATAATATTCAGGCATTACATTTATGTCTACTAATGTAATTTGTTAGCTCTGAATTTAAAGTTAAAAAGATATAAAAAACAGTGAGGTGTAGCTTAAAAATTTGGCTGGTTACCTTGGAAGGAATTGCTCGATTTTCTTGTGGAGTTACCTTGGTAAAATCGAGCAATCTTAGAATGTCAAGCGTCCAAATTATGTGGATAAAATCTATCAATAAGGCATTTAGTATTATTTTTTTTATATTATAGGATGGTAAACAAGCAGTAAATGGTAAAAAAATAAAACAGATGGTTCTCCTGATGGAAAGTAACAACCATTGCCCATAGACACGAAATCGTGCGTCGCTATCCTTGTGGCGAAGGTTTAATGCCACATGCACAAGTTTACCGGCTACTTTACCCTTCAAACGAGAACATGACAGGGGCAAGCACTGAAGCTATTGCGGCAGGAATAGGAAAGGCGGTGGTACTAGACCCGGGTAAACTCTACCACATAGTAGCCACGATGGTAGTGACTCGCATTGCCAATCATTCGCCTCTTACAAAATGCTTGACAGAACGGCAGATGGTCTATTCGGCAAGGGAGCCCGGACCAACACGGGTTAATAAATCTTATTTTATATCACAAAATAGCAGAGAAGCAGATGGATCTTCTGATCAAATAGATTAGTATTCGCCTACAGACACCAAAGATTTTAATGGTGATTTGCTATCCGGTTGCCGGGATTGTGATACCATATGCATAAAATTACCAGCTACTATACCCTCCAAACCAGATTACGACAATGATAAGCACCGACGTTATTGCGGTATTAAATCCGTAGAGTTCCTTAATGTCTCACCATACGGAACTCTACCAACTAGTTAGTAGTCACGATGGTAGTGCATGTATTAGCTTGCACTAAAGCTGTTGGTCTATTCTTGTCAGATTTATATTGATCGGCTTCTATGAACTGACAGAATGGCAGATGGTCTATTCTTGAAAGGGGGCCTGGACCAAAAAAGTAGTATATTTACGCCCTTATCCACAAAGGGGTTGGCAGAGGTACAATCAGTGCATCCTAACTATTAGCCAAAGATACTCGGTCCCACAATGTAATAGGTGGCAAGCCTATCGTCAACCGGGCACTTTATCCAATCCCGGGCAACGTTGTTTTTGTCAGAAAACTGAAAAAACACATTTTTTTTTAATTGCTCGACCCAGAAATCTAACCCGAGACCTCATGTGGTCAACTCCGACACCGGACCACTAGAAGGATTTTTTATTAAAATTAAAAGATTATTGGGTGTGAAGTTGATAGATGTATCTTTTCGTCAGGAGAATCTGCTTGTTTGCTATCTTTTGATATAAAAAATGAGTATACTAGTAGGTATTATTGATTAAGACAACACACCACAAGCAAATAATTTGCTTACATTTATCCAGTGATATTGATTACTATTGCGTTCTTATACTCAGGTCATAAAATACATTCTCATTTTATTTAACGGCATCCTTTTTAATTATCAAGTTCCTCACTTCATTGAAGGGAAATGTAAATAGCGTCGGTTAGCGTTAGGTAATGCGTAGCGGTCGCGTATTATTTTGCTGTAGACAGCTTCTGTGTGCAAGCAGCTCGGACACGCAATTAAAAGTTCATAAGTAACTGTAAGATTGGTAGAGCGAACCTGTAAGCGACTGGTGTAAATACTTGCTTCTAATTGGACAAGGTGGATTTTTATTCAATTTCCTGAACAAAATTACAGGAAAATACGAGACATGAAGTATTTAACTTTAAGCTGCCTCGTGATCTAGAGGTTAGCTTATTAGGCTTAGAACATGAAGTGCCGGGTTGAATCCCTGTGTCAGGCTAAAGACTTATTGAGGTTTTTTCGAGTTTTTTCTCGAAAATTCAATTTTTCAATAGCAGCTCGGAGTAAGGTGGGTGGCTTGTTACTTGGTGTACCTCCATCTCTTGAATTAGCATATATAGCTGTCAGTCTCAGGTATCGCTAAAAATAGGCGATTATTGTTAACAGATAGGTAAAATGTGGCGATGGGGATCACCACTCACCTCGCCAACCGAAAAACCGGTTATTTGTGGTGGATCTGTAAGTCTACAGACGTTCGGTTTACTCTGCCTACCCTGCAAGGGAACCGGTATGACGATATTTTATTAAAATTTTGGTTTTGTTATATAATAATTACATTTGGACGAGCGAAAAAAGCGAGCGTAGTTCTCAGAGTATTTTTGACTTTCTTTTTTTATAACATAAGATATCAAACAAGCAGCTGATGTGTCTCCTGATAGAGACAACCACCGCCTATAGACACCAAAGATGTTAATGGTGCGTTGCCAAAGCTAAGGTACAAGTGAATTTTAGATTGTATCTAACAATGTGTTAGGTTTTAATTTGATAGACATTTCAATAATACTCTGAATTTTAAATGTCAATTTAACTTGACCTGAATTTAAATGAAAAATTGAATTGTCTTATTCTTTTTAATGTGTGGTCGTGTCAAGTATAATGGCAAGTTGTTAATTTTTTTAGCAAATACGAATTTTGTAAGCAATTTTGATTAGAAATCCCTTTAAAATATTACACATTGGTAGGTATATGCACTAATAAAAGCGTTCAAAACTACGTACTTTTGATTAACAGACTTTTTTATAAAATAATAAATGTCACACGACTTATTAATAATTTTTTTTTTAATTTTACTAGACTTAAGAGTTTTTAGTAGAGTTTCATCATCTTTATTCCAAAGTAAAAATTTATGTTTGCTGTTGAAATACTTCTAAATTGTTCAGTGTTTGTGCTATATCGTATACTCATATATTTTAACAATGTTAATTAAATACCGTAGTTTAATATCG
Organism: Apodemia zela; assembly: GCA_018236825.1. Lineage (NCBI taxonomy): Eukaryota > Metazoa > Arthropoda > Insecta > Lepidoptera > Riodinidae > Apodemia > Apodemia zela. The sequence continues at coordinate 7,810 of DWBA01000918.1, forward strand.
TTACGTATTCACTCTGTACATCAAAATTCATTGTTACCAGTTTGTTTAGATACACGACTTTTAATCGGCTTATGTGTGGGACACAAATATATTGTAGTTCACAAGTATCCACCATTTAAACATGAATCTCTGTTTAATACTTTTAGTGTGACGTTGCCTAGGTATTAATACTTTTCTATTATGACTATGAATTTCATGAAATATGGTATGGTATATTTTTATAAAATTATGAAAATTTTTTGTGCAACTTTATTTAATAATTAATAACTTATGCATGTTGCACTAAGACCTCACCACGAGGATAGCAATGCACCATTAACATCTTTGGTGTTTATAGGCCATGATTGTCTCTTTTTATTAGAAGAGTCATTTTCTTGTTTGCTATCTTATGGTATATAAAAAAACGGCTAGACTCACGTTTAATAGGGGTAGATTCCGACTAACGACGTTTCGGATCTACATGAGGTCAGTGCAGGACGGGACGCGACCGTGAAATCGTCCAACTCACCCTGATGAAGAACCTCATATAGGTCCGAAACTACTCGGAACCTACACCGATTAAACGTGAGTTCATCCGTTTTATTTATTTTATTTATTCATGAACAATTACAGTTTTACAACAATAAAATCATTACATTGAATTCTAACAAGTTGTTAATACTATTTACAATCGGTCACAGCACGCCAAAGAAACAATTAAATTATAGTTAATTCCATATTACACTTTAGATTACAGATAATTTGCGATTTATGATAAGACATCAGGAAGTTGTACATATAATAGAAATTTAAAATTAATCTCACAGAATTTTATATTATAAATGGTAAAAAATTATATCATAATTTAAAAACTGAATATTGATTATATTTAAAAATTAATAAATTTTGTATTTATTAATAGACTCAATAACGTAAGTTGAAATAAGAATTACTTAATTACATATAAAAGTGTAAATTTCAATATTTGTAATTGTATATGTATAATATATTTATTTCTTTCATAACGATGATAAGATCTCTAAAATAAGAACTGCTACCTCGACCACTCAGTGATAAGAGTTCTGGGACCATAATTCTGGTGCATGCATAAATGTTGTAGCTTATGCATCTAATACGCAAATAATCAAACCCAAAAACGACAACAACAATTGCTATCTAATTGGGAGGAATGTAATTCTAATAATTTATATATTTGTTCAATACAATTTTACTTGAAAACTATATAAATATACTAAAGTAAAAACACGAAGAAGAATGTACTTTGGGAATTAATTAAAAATCCCAAGTACGCAAAATAACGACGTTGTAAAGCGGATACGAAAATTATGACAGGCGAACGTGCACGTCAGTTAATATCGTAAAGAGAGACGTATCTGAGGAAGTATTACGAGGATCGTTCAGTGAATATTACTGCTTTCGTGACTGCTCCACTTGACCTTATGCGTCGTCTTGACTTGAGCCGTACTTTAGTTAAAAGTTAGATGTACAACTTTATTTACAAGAAAGTTTTCAAAACGTATAAAAGAAAATAGTTTATGTAGTGATCTTGGAAGTTCTAAAAGTGTATCGAAGTTTGGTCTCTTTTTGTTGTTGTTATATGCCATACTTAATAAGATACTATATGATCTTGCTGTTAAATATTGTTATTTATTAGATGCAAACACATGTTAAAAAAAAGGAAAGCTATTATTTGTGGAATCTTTCTTATGGTTATGAACACACAGTCAAAACTAATGGGTCTAGAAAGCTAAAATTTAGAAAATATGTTAATTTTATAAAAAAAATTATACAAATTATCTCTTAAATTGTACTAGCTAAAACCGTCCGCTTCTAGCCGAAAATTCATTGACGATAAAAAAATGTAACGGGACATACAGACAGACAAACAATCATTTTCAAAATAGTTAAATTGTTGGCAGTTATAAAAAGAATATTTACCACGAATTTTGACAAAAAATTTAATGTTTAAATATAGACACTACAGATTTATAAAGTGAATAACAAAAACTCTGTCCGACCTACAAGGGACATTATTTATTTATTCTATTTATAAAATATTTTAATATTTTACAATGCTCGTATTTGTTTTCAATTTGTAAATATTTCAAATCGGGTATCACCACGTTGCGTCAGCAGCACTGGCATCTTGGGACGGTCCTTTCCCAAACACTACAATATAGATATTACACATATATAATACTAGCAGTTGCTCGCGACTTCGTTCGCGTGACCAAAAATCATAAGCTACTGCTATTTGCACAGTCGGGTAAAAAAGTTGCCTGGATAAGGTAGCTTTCTAAAGGTGTTTTTTTTTAAATCGGTCCAGTAGATAGTTCTATAGATAAAGTTCTATAAATAAGAAACAATAGATAGTTTCTAGATATTATAATATTATGATAATTAGTGCACTTGTACTTTTGTTTCACTTTATATACCTATGCACAAAGTTGGGTCAACTTATAAACCGATATTGCTTTTTATAGTATCTTCAGGATATATTTTAAGATTAAAAGAGAAGAAATGGAAGGAGTTAATTAGTTTGAAAGTATTTTGGTAAATGTTACTAAATATCTTCTCGTATACGGAATCACAGACACAAATTAGTCTATGAATATTAACAATTTACTTTATAAGGTGTACACAAAGAGATACAATCAAAATGCTTAAACACTCATCGTGAATAAGTTTTTGTAAAACCAATTTTCTGTTGGTTGTAGACAGAACATAAGTAAACTAATGATAATTTGAAAAACGTACACAAATAAAGGGATTCAAAGAATATAATGGTTTATTTAGGTATATTATATTATCTGAAATGGGATTCGAGATCAAAAATGTAAATATGTCAATGTCACTTCCAATTGCCACCAAATTGTACATTTAATTAATTTTTTTCTAGGCAGTCTAATTATCGTCATGTTTTGATTTATAATAAAAACAAAAAAGTGACTATTTGATTACCTTTTATAGTATGTGGTATCGATTCGATTTCTGGAATGAACTAACAAAATGGTGTCTAGTCATATCCGTCCTTTATAGACAGACGTCCATTTACAATTTTTATGTAATCATATTTATAGTTCTTAAAAGAAGATTCTAATGTTTAGAGCTTCTTCCTTATTGCCAGTATCCTAAAAAAATTCACAATTATATTTCAAAGTTTTATTACTGATTCGTATTTTAAATTATTTTATTTAAAAAAATCTATGTACAATATTTAGTTTTATGAATGTAAGGTATACATATAATTTTTCAGATGACGTCACACCGATACCATGGAAATGGAAGATCTTTCCAGCCAGGCAAGGTGTACTGCCTGGGGATCGAGGTCCATCTGAGAATCAAGATAATTAATTGTAATATCGCGATTCGGGATTTTATTTTGAACTAGTTGTACCCTGCGCGCGTTGCTACGCAAACAACTAAAATAAATTTGAAGGAAAGGCAATATATGAAATTAATTGGAATTACAGTGGCACCTTATGTCGAAAATTGCTCGTTCCACCAACTCAGAAACCTTCGCGGAATCATGCACAATAACTTTGCTAAAGATCATCACATGATCAAATGCATAGTTTACGATTCCTTAAAGGACATACAGACAAACATTCGTTTTTATATATTAAGATTTTCATTTTTTTAAATATTTTTTAATATTTTTCCTTGTAGCGTTTGTTTAATGCTTGACCGCTACAAAAAAAACCGTCACCTATAGACAACAGAAGTGTTGATGTTGCGTTGGTTTCCATGTGGCAGGGTTGGAAAAAGCCGGTATAAAGCCTTTTTTTTATATCATAAGATAGCAAACAGGCAGATGGGTCTCCTGATGGAAAGAGTCAACCATCGCCTATAGACA
>DWBA01000919.1:0-11660 GCA_018236825.1 Apodemia zela
ACTCGGTATTTGTTCAGTACAAATATATACCGAGTGCTCGGCAGAGCCCACTGTCTCGCCATTCTACTCGGTAGGTGTAATCAAGGCATTAATGTCTTGTTGCGTGTGTAATTCAAAATCTGCATCCCTAGCAAGTAGAGAAGCCAGAGTCTGTCAAGTAACAGAGCTGCCACTATGATAATAGTAGCAATTAATACAAAAGCAATTCAATAGTCCTATTTTAAATCTAACAAATGGTTCATAAAAAGAACATGTTACTGTGATGTTTGCTATGAAGTAGGGTTGCCAACCCCATATTTTAAAAACTAGGATTTCAAGTTGAATAACCCCATTTAAAACAGTAGCAATTCCTATAGTAGCAGTAATTACATTAATAGTCCAATAATAGTCATATTTTATTATATTTTAATCAAATTATTTAAGTTACAGAAAATATAGAAAAAGTTAAAACAAAAGAAGGATGCTGCTTACAAACCATTCAGGATAGCCCCGGACACTACCACAGGATGGTTGGCAATTCTACTATGAAGTATATGTAGCATAAAATTCATCTGTAATATTTATTGTAAGCCCAAGATACTAAATGGGGATTTACTCGAGCATTATGGGCATTTTGTTGATTAGATGATAGGAAAAATAAAAAGAAACATTGAAATGAAAAGTATTATAATATTTTTCATTTCAATATTATGGAAAATATACAGAAATGTGTTTCAAACCAGTGACATGGAAATACTGAAGCGCATCAGAATAGATATGCTAGGTTAATTACAAGCTAAAAAGTGTAGGTAGGTACATTTAGAAAATCTGACTATTTGGAAGATGGGAGGGTCAAGTTATATAAGAAAAAGGAGAAAAATATAATCTTACAATTTCTACACCCAAAGTAATTGGCTTTTCTTTTTTTACTGCCCTAGATGCCCAGCTCTATATTTTGGTGGAGCGCCTTAACAACATGCAAGGTATCCCCCCTATGTTAATTTGCTGCACTCAAGTAAATTCCAAAATCTCTTCTTGGGCTCTCCTACTATTATATGATGCCTGTACCTATTAATAACTATTCCTAGAGTGCTATAAATATATCCCACTTCCATTGCAACTTTTTCCAATGCATCACATGCAATTTAATATTAATGGATTCATTATCAAATATTATATTCTCAAAAGTCTCTAAAGGTACCTAAATCTTTGTGTTTGTTGATAAATAAAAGCATAGGTTAGGTTAATTTAAAATGTTTGATGTACATAAATTATTTTAACTTCTTAAAATATGGCGTTTTTACAAAATAAGACTGTATTCTCTAATAACATTTCATAGGTAGTTGTGAAGGACTTAAAACCAGGGATATTAAGGCGTTTTTTTGACAGTGAACCAATGTAAATTACCCACAGAGTAAATTCAAACTGTCACAGATGTAGTTTATTGTATATTATATAATTTTTCAATTGCCAGAATATCTTTCCTTTTACAATATGTAACATAACTTCAACAGAAAAACCCATGAAATAAGAAAATAACGAAACCAAAATTCAAACAGACCCCAAGAATTTAAATGTTATCAATGTGATGTTACTACATTTTATTTGTGACAAAAATTAAGGTGTGCCATCTCTGTATATTACTTTAACTATAGATTTTTGCTAAAACTTCCAAAGGGACATAATAGTCCATAGTCCATATGACATGAGTGGGAATGAATATTGATAGAAAGCAGTTATGGCTGCATGATAAAAGCCTACCTAAATCATAAAACTTAGTAATCTCACAACTGACACAAATTTTTAATTAAAATTTTGATAATTAACTGATTATAAGGCAACAGTATTTAATAATAGATACATTTTAAGCTACTTTTACAGTGGAGACTCGATTATGTGGGCTTTACTAATATCTATAAAATATTTGCCTAGTTTAGTCCCTGTAATTGACCTAAATAATACTGTTTTTAGAAACAATATAGTGGTGAGGATATTTTATATTGAATATTTAGTACAAAAGCAAAAATAAAAATAAAATGCACACTGGATTGTATGGGTGTTACAAGTATTTTACTAACTTGAACACCCATATTCTTGCAAATAAATATTTTAATTTCATTTCAAATATTATCACACCTCATAACTATTAATTGCATACATTTACTTAGGTAATTGAATTTCTGACTCTTTTATTTTATTAATAAAATATGTAACTATATAAACAACACTTACAAATGCTATAATTTACGTAAATCGAGTTTTCACTGTATTTCAATGAAATTAAATAGGAATATGAATAGCTATTTAAACAATAAATAAAACATCTTCATTACACAAATGCTTGTCCATGTCGGGAATCAAACCCTTGCTGTGCTTTTTGCATAGTCACAGTTGCTAACCACTCCACTAATGGGGCATGGCAGTCAACAAATAACAAGATATGCCTGATATTTAAAAGTAATCAAATTTAAAGTATGTTAGAAAATGTGTATTATACAAGCTCGATAATATCTTATATTGTATTTTTATTTAGTGATAGTTATTGTCACAGTACATAATATTATCAATAAAGAATTTTAACTAATACTGTATCCATTGTAGTTACATTGTTTAAGAAGTACACTTAAAAAATAGACAAAATATGATGCAAAGTAAAATACTTATAATTTATAAATCATTTTTAAATAAGGATTTAAGTAAACGGTAAAAAATGCTTTTGAGGTTAATACTGATTGTCAAATTAACATTAAAAATATTTCTATAAATAACTACTAATTGTAAACTATCAGTCATTATGTAATACCATATTATGGTTTCTTTCAATTTTATTGAGTGAATTTTCAAAGTCATCATGAAGAACTACAGTAGTGGCGCTAATACTAGATGGACTATGGGAGTGAGTAACATTTGTTCTATTGCTGTCAGCCAAATGTTCCAGTTCATGACTCTCCAAATTTGGAACACCAGAACAAATAGAACTAACACGTGAAACTGATTTTCGCTCTTCAATTTCTGGTTCCTTGGGCAAATTTTGCCCTAATATTTGAAGAAGGGAGCACAAAAAAAATGTAGCATAAATCCAACTTACAGACATTATTAAAGCTAAAAATATTCCTATTTGGGAATAAGGAAGTAGTTTTGATCGTAAAAGGAATATTCCTGCAAATCCTGTTGTCAATGCAGCAGCTGCTGTAGGCCCTGAGGAGGCTGATAGTGCATATTTTATTCTGGTAATCTTATTACCACTAGCATTTGTATAACTCAATACATAATGAAGACTGAAATCCACAGCTAAACCAGCTGATGTTGATATTGCAACACTTTCTAATACATTTAATTTCCAACCACTCAAAACAAGTATAGCAATTGTGACTGTTGAAGAAAAGATAATGGCAATAAGAGCACAAATGCTAAGTATAAAACTAAATGTTGACGGAATTAGGACAACAAAGCCAAGCGCAGCAGATAATAATAAAGCCATAATGGTGCCACTAGCCAGTGTTTTCTGAAGATCATAAAACTGGAAATCAGAGACAAACCATCCATTTTTCATTTCAGGAGGTGCACTTTCTAATTCATTCATAGTCCAATTCTCAATGAGTGTAAAAAAATCATGCATAGAAGTATAAGCCATAGAATATGGGACAGTACTTTCAAACTCAACCACAATAGCGGCTATTGTAGGAGGATTAGCACTTCTGAGAAATTTAGGACCTGCAACTCCAGGAATGAATAGTTCACGTGGTGTTTCATACAGTGAGGTTATTGCTTTATGTATGCAAAAATTAAAAACTTCTTCACTATATGGAAAATGAGACGTCTCACAACAAGGGGTCCTATTAATTTTATCAATATTATCAATGCATCGTCTTGTCATAAACATTTTAAAACTTTCTATAAAACAATTAGGCAAAAGTGGGCCTAAGGTATGCTGGTAAAATGGTTGTGCCTTTATTCGAGCACAAAAATTTGATAGCCACAACTGTGAACTGGGTTTTGATATACTGAAGTCTTCGTCAAAAACTAATTTACCTTTAGAAAATGGATCCATATGATTACCATTGTCAATTGCTTTAACACCCCAAACCCACCGTAGAGGCATCTTACTATTAGTGCCAATATCTTTTCCAAATCTCTCAAACAAAAACTTATCTCTAAATTCAATATCATATTTTTCAAATGGATGAACAGTTTGAAAAAGTTGAAACTGTTTTGAGTAAGGAAGTTGAAGTCCAGGGTAATAAAATACTATGACAATACTGCCAATTCCTATAGCACCCAAAAGTAATACAAAAACTATGTATAATCTCACTATACAAGTAACAATAAATCTATTCAAAACAGTTTTGATATTTTCTCCAAATTCATTAATAACTTTAGTAATACCACTTAACTTTATCCATCTTTTTTTACACATTTTAACATCTAATATAAATACTGAAACTGGCAACCAGCTTATCATAAGCAGAAAGTTTACTAATACCGCAGTTCCTGCAAATACACTAAAACAGTTAATGGCTGGAATATAACTTATGTAAGAAGCATAAAATGCAACGGCAGTAGTTAAAGTAGTGACAAATATTGCAGTAACAGAATGTTTTAAAGTTTCTTCTATTATTTGCACAAGTATGGTCTCCCCGGCACTAGATATATTTCTAATATCAGTCAAAGCATTATCATTTACAACATTATCTTTAATCAGTTGCTTACTAATCATTTTCCACACCTTAACATATAAAAATGCATCATCTGCACCAATACCTATCACAACTACTATAACTAATAAATTCATAAAAGGGAAAAATTCCAAACGGAACACGTACACATACAAGAAGTATGCCACACCTAAAGAATATGTAATAGCAATGAATAGCAATAGTGTAAGAAGAAGAGACTTTGTGTAAATAAATACACATACAAACACAAATAGCCCACCCAGCCCAATAAGCCAAGTGTCTTCAACTATCCATAGATCAAACAATGTGTTCTTGAGACCAAAGTCAACAGCAGGTATACTCAGAGTATCAAAGGTTAAATTTGAACTTTGGAATTTCATATAATATGGCAGCACAGTACTGCTACTTGGCAAAGGCAGAAATAGCATCACATTTTTTACAAATGTATTTGTAAAATGAGGAGGGGAAAATGCATTGGAGTCTATAATATAGAATAATAAATTGTACACTGCGTCATATTGTGAGCAATACTTTGGGACTTGGCAATGGTTTATATCACAAGAAGACATTAGTGTAAAATTGTGAAAATAACCTGCACATTTTCTTAAAATTTGCACAGTTTTTCTAACATCATCTGTAGTTATATTTTCACATGACTTTCTACCCGATATTAAAGCTATATAATTTGGAATGCTCCACATAGGACAGCATAACTCATCAGAGTAAGATCTTTGGCACAACTTAAAATAGCTATCTTCACCTACCTCCACAAGAAAGGATTGCAAATTACACATTTTCCTTACATTGTCATATGTTAACATAGATTTACCTTCCGATGAAGAAACCACTAGGTGAACATAATCTACTACAGGAGCACCACATACTCCAGATGCATAGTTGTGTTTTCTCTCAGTTTCTGGGATTCTTTGCATTTCTTTTAATGTCTTCCACTGTTTCCGAGTGTGATCTTTCCAGATGACAGTATTTTCATCTTCATAGGAATTATTTTTACCGAATCCCCAGTGGACATGATCAGGAGTCATAGTTATTGCAGATGAATTATATATCGTTTTTATAAATCCCGTGTTGTTGAGTTTCTTCTTATAGTGGTCTTTTATGCGGTGTTTTTTTCCTGATCTAGATTTATCAAGTTTACTTCTATTATGGTATGTGTTGTTCATACGTATTTGATCCTCTATTTCCTTAGGATTAACAGCAAGTATACGTGACGGTCTCGTCTCATCGATGAGGTTTTCCCACGCAATAAATCGATGTGCCAATGTAGTGCCTCGGGTTTCGAATCCAATTACAGGATCCGAAAAATTTGGTAAATTGTGACATATCAACGGCACTACTGTTAAAGCTGTTAAAACAACACTCAGGGTAAATAGTAATAAATAAGAGTGTCGGACAATAAACTTCGCGTAGGTAGAAAACATTTTTCAGGAGTTTCATAGGCGTCATGTTTAATTTTTACATTGTGTATTAGAGCAGCAATTTATTTTCATGAAAAATATTATTTTACTTAACATTTGGGAAATTAAATCACATGTTTTAAAATAATTACACATTGTATAATCTAAATTGTACAATTAAATACAAGTTAAAAATCGAATTTTAAATTATTTTAAGACCAAAACAATGCAATTCAATTTCATCATAAAAGTGATGTATAAAATGTCAATGTCACATTTGAGCATATGACACTGACTTGAAAGCAGGTTGATAAAAAGGGTGACAGTCACACAAAATTATTGCCAATGGTGATAAAAAAATATACTATTTATCGAAAAATTATACTACGTTTTGTTTTTGTGGTGATTTATCGATTAAATAAATAATTAGTTCTTGAAATGTTATTTTAATAGTATCACCAGTAGTTTATACACCGAAATTCACACTTAATGTGAAAATTTCATTAGATTTTTCAATTCGGCTTGCGTTAAACGAAATTTCTTCCTATACATTCATCTCAGTCATACGTATACAGGAAATACATCCATACACTAGAAAGAGATATATCCATACACAAGTACCTACAACTTGAAAGACGATAATTTTTGCGCCGGTAGCGCCGCGCGAATATTGGCGGGTGCTTATTTCCCGTGGCTATGCGGTTACTATGACCAGTGTTTGTAGCGCAGATGAAGAAGAGCCTAAAACTACAGCATTATCTGCATAAAGCAGACAGTTTATCACTAGTTTCCCGTGCACGTTTCGTGCATATTCAAGGACCTTAATCTTTTTTCACTGTGTTGGTCTGTTTTGTAGAATAGACCATCTGTCATTCTGCCAGGCAGTTCACGAAAGGAAAATCAATCATCGGCTATATACTAGTACCATCGTGACTTATGAGTATATAGGTGGTAGAGTTTCGCAACGTATCACCCGGATCTGCTACCACCACATTACCTATTCCTGCCACAAGAGAGTCTAAGCTTGTTATTGTCATGTTAAGTTGTATAGGCCATAGATCTAGTTTATTCTAAGATTAGCAACGTTAATAATTGTATAGCTAGAATAAAACATAATTGTTTATGTGTTTTCACACAGTACGTTCTCTCATTTTCTTTCTTGGATGAGTTACATCTAGGTAAATCACATGTAACTATGATCAATCACTCTCATTTAAACACTATACCAACACTTTATAATTTAAAATGTTCATCATGGATTCACGTACATGCTATACTCTAAGATTGGAAACGTGAATTGTCAAGCGAGACTAAAATATATTCGTATATGTGTGTGTGTGTGTGTGTGTTAAATCTCATTTTCTTTCTTGGATGAGTTACATCCAGATACAGCACACGTAACCATGACCAATCACTCTTATAAACACTATACTAACACTTTATAATTGAAATGTTTCCGAAAAAGCGAGGTTTATGTACATTATTACAAACGGTTAGGTCGTTACAGGCCGATAGGCGTGTTCGCGAATGGTCTCGCATGTCTATCTCGCTCTAACGTACACGTGGCTATGCTCTGATTCTTTCGCATAGCCAATCTTAGAGTATACTAAATCTATGACGGAATGGTCTCGCTGTCTTTCTCGCTCTAACCGCTAACGTACGCGTGACGCGCATTGCCAATATTAGAGTGTACTAGATATATGCTATGGGCGATGATTTTCTCTTTCCATCAAGATAAAAGTATTATCAAGTGAAACAAAATAAAGATCACAACGTAGATTTATATTACGTAATTATAGTTAACAGACAATAATTTATGCCCGAAGCATAATCAAATTGTTGTCTATTTGCAATGACATTTCTCCAATATTTGTTCTTATTTAAATGGTAACACTTTTCTTGTCTTTGACATCTTGTGATCACAAGACTTCTTCGTTTTGAGCTGTCTGTCAAGGTAGAATTTGGAGAAAAAAGGCCTTCCCTTTTGGGATCTACAGGTTCACGACTCCAATTCCAACGAAAAATACCAAGATGAGGTACTTCTTAACCTACCTGTTTGCGCTACTCGTCGCGTTCGCCATACCAATATTCTCTATGTACTATCTTCTCAATGGAAAGGGTGAGCAATTAAGTATCGGATGGTTTTTGGAAAATACTTCACCGTATATGTGGGGAACGCTGGGAATCGCATTTGCCGTCGCCTTCTCAGTCGTGGGCGCTGCGATGGGAATACACACAACCGGTGTCAGCATAGTTGGAGGAGGTGTCAAAGCTCCAAGGATCAAGACGAAAAATTTAATCTCTGTCATCTTTTGTGAAGCTGTGGCCATTTACGGATTAATTACAGCAATTGTACTGTCTGGTATGTTAGAACAATATAAAGAACCATTGTTGGATCAAACCATAAAAGAACAAAACTGGATGGCCGGTTATGTGATGTTTGGTGCTGGTCTCGCGGTTGGTTTGGTGAACCTATTTTGCGGTATTGCTGTTGGAATCGTTGGATCTGGAGCTGCTCTTGCTGATGCTGCAAATGCTGCCCTATTCGTTAAAATCCTAATTGTAGAGATCTTTGGTTCTGCTATCGGATTGTTTGGCCTCATTGTGGGCATTTACATGACGTCCAAAGTTAAAATGGGCAACCAATAAAGAACAAATAATAATCAACTTGAAGCAAAGTGTAAGTTAATTTTTCTCTTTCTTAAATGGTTAATTTTAAACCGACTTCCCATAAGGAGGAGGTTATCAATTTTCGGCTGTATGTTTTTTTGTGTGTATGTTACGCAATTACTCTGGCGTTTGTGGACGGATTTACAAAATTATTTTTTTAAAGCCTATACTTCCGAGATGGTCCCATTATAATTTAGTGAAGATTTTTAGCAGGGTTCCGGAGATACAGGAATTGAAAAGTTGGTTGATGCAGTTTTACTGCGATTAAATTATGTAGTAACCATTATAATAATGCCTGCATAAAAATGAACAATTTGTCTAAAAATTTAAACCTATTATTCTGAAACAACATTAGAATTTGAATAAAGAAAACATGACATCTTAATACACTTAATAATGTATGTGATGTAAATACTAGTGTATATGTATTTACTAGACATACAATTTATTCAAATGTATGTCTAAAGAATCCCCATATATAGTTCATAATATTTTTGAACTAATGAGCAGACTGGTGGAAAATCTTTTTGAACTGCCTACAGTTGTATTTGGTATCACAATTCAGTGATCGATTGTAAATATATTTTATGCGAAACCCCATGAATGAAATTTTCTCTAAGTTTTAAAATATAACTTTCATGAGACTTATGACTTTTCTTGTGCATTACCTGTAATGGACAATGTTTCTACAAGTGTAAGGTTATTAGTGGTGGAAAATGTCGTTAGACATTAAGTTCGCCTATTCTATAATTTGTGTAAGAGTTTAAATATATTAACTTTCTATTTTGTTGCTGTAAATGGTAGACATTTCAGCTACAGAATCATTAATTATAAGAAACTTTAAGATATGTTTCTAGAAACCTTGTTATGTGTTCTAATTTATAACAAACATATATAACATGGCTTGTTAAGTTGTCTAAGTAGCTAATCACTATGTTTCACATTTATTTTATGCAAAATAGGTAGTATTTGATACCAGCACCAAATTGTTATAAAACGCAGACAAAGCTAGTGACAGCGTGTAACTTAACCCAAATGTGTTTGCACTTTTACATCTAACCACAGGTCATTGTAATAATCTGATCCTAAATATGTTTGCACTTTTACATCTAACCAAAGGTTATTTATTGTGTTACTAGGTGGTAGAGTTCAGCATTGTCTCACCTGGGTCTGGTACCATCGCCTTACCTATTCCTGCCGCAATAGCGTCAGTGCTTGTCACTGTTCTAGTTTGGAAGGTGAGGTACCCGTAAACTTATGCATGTGGCATTAGGACTTCGCCACAAGATAGCAATGCACCATTCACATCATTGATGTCTATAGATGATGGTTGACTTTTTCCATCAGAAGACTCATCTGCCTGTTTGCTATCTTATGATATAAAAGAAAAACATGCTACTAACCTCTCAAACATATCCTCGGCTACACAAAGCTAGCAAAACTATATGTAGCGTAATAGAAAAATTACATAGACTAAAAACACCCCACCACAGTCATCCTAGGTGGCTTACTGGGTTACATTAGCACAAGTTAGCACTTGTGGCAGTAACTCAATGTTGTCAAAAATAACATTTTTAAGATCTGTTAATTAACTCCACAAAGCAGCCAGTTGGGATTGTACTGAGACTGGTATACTAATCTTTTTTTGATATACTTTTACTGCGTTTGAATTTGTTACTGTTTTAAAGCTTATACTTGACCTAATATAAAGAGAAATTAATCTTATTCATAACTAAGAAAGTTAATTTCAAGCATGTTAAATTTAGACATTTATTTATTTTATTTCATTGGACAGCAAATAAAGCTGAGGATTCTCCTAATAGAAAGCTTTAATCATTGTCTATTCTATGTTGTAAGAATTTGAATAATTTAATTTAAAATTTGAAAAAATCAATAATTGCAACAGTATATGGTAAAAAGAAAAATGCATAAAATGAATGGCCTAACTTATGATTAAATATAATACCATTTTTTTATGGGTGTGAATATAGTGTATATTTTGTCTATGTACTGAGTTCAGTTATATTTATTTAAATTAATTTGACTACCCCGTTGGTTGAGTGGTTAGCAAACCTAACTTTGAAGTGATGGGGCCCGGGTTCCATTCCTGGCAGGGACAAACATTTGTGTGATAAGCATAGATGTTTGTATTTATGGGGTTGGGTGTTAATTTAATATATAAAAGTATATATGTCATTCTATGTATGAGTATCATTGACTTTGGGGTTTACAAAAATTAAATATAATGGGTGTCAATAACTATGCCATAATAGCATCTATGCTTGTTATTGTTGTGATCCTGTTTGGAGGGTAAGTTAGCCAGTAAACTTCCATTAACACCCCGCCACACAGATAGCAACCGCACCATTAACTTCTTTGGTGTCTAGGTGATGGTTGGTTCTTTTCATCCGGAGAGCCATCTGCTCATTTGCTAACTAATGATATAAAAAAATGCCATTAAAGTATATGATGTACTATAAAGAGAGCTCAGCATATATTTGTAGTACTAACACTTGAAAAACAGCAGATATAAAAAAAACAACCCACAGTAGCAAATTAAATATAATAAACCCATATGGTTAGTTTGTGCCTATTTAAAGTATTTGCTTACCTCGAATGGGCGACTAATTGTGTAGTAATGCAGTTGATTCAGATTACTTTATTATACTTGATTTATTCTAATTATTACTATACAATTGTTAACATAATATTATTTGCAGCTGATTGATGATAAATTTTATTAATCAATAATTATTATCAATCAGCTGCAAATCTTATTACTGTAGTCTGAAGTACTATGTCAAAAAGGTTAGTCTAGTGTAATTGTATGTACTTTAATACAAAATTTTCGGATCATTTTTCAATGACACTAGGGTTTCTTGAGAGTTCTCGAGCCGAAACCATAGTCATAAGTTATTAC
>DWBA01000920.1:0-11656 GCA_018236825.1 Apodemia zela
CCGTTGCGTAGTTTTAAATATTTAAGCGTACAAAGGGAGTTAGGGACAGAGAAAGCGACTTTGTTTTATACTATGTAATGACTAGCTGCTCGCTCGACTTCGCACGGGTTAGATTTTAAAAATTTCCCTTATGATTTTTCAACATTTTATTTTTATACAAACCTTGTCCTCACAATAACGAATGCAACAAAAAAAGAATTATCCAATCTGGTGAATTTATTCTAAAGTAAGGCGCGTACAAACATTTCGGCGATTCATTTTTATTTATATAGTTAAAGAAAGACGTTAACTTTACGGCAGAAAACTAGGGTATTTGCTCGTTTAATTAATAAAAAAAAAATCAGTGTATCCTTTTTAAAATGTATTTCAAATTAATTGGTATGCTTTAAATTCTAACACGGGCTTGTTGTGTTTCAAATTAATTCAATCAATTTGGTTCAGGTTATATTTTTGTAGCACTTTATTTCTAGTTTTTTTTATACAACAAGACTTATGCGTATGGAGTAAACCCCTTTCAAAACCATAAGATGTTTAATATTTGCTACATAGAAATTTAAAAATTACACTAAAAAAATAATTTCCCAGATGATGACGATCCTCGCTTCGAAAGCGCATGTATAAGTTCGGAGGAAGGCGAGACTTGTCGCGTGGGCGACTTCGAGGACGGAGCGGCGAAGTACGCTTCACCGGGGCGGTTCGTGTCCGTGGGCGGCGAGCTGCGCGAGCGCAGCTGCGACTCGCTCATCATGTGCATCGTCACCACACTCAACCAGGGGCTGCGCAACGGCGGCGGCATCGGGGACATACTGCGCGCGCCCGCCAGCTTTGTGCGTACCGTCTCCGATACTACAATTCAGATATGTTAAGCGTTAGAGCGCTTCTATCACTTACCTTTTAATAAAATCAAAAGTCTATCGTAATCTCGTGTGTAAATTTATGTATTTTTATTCAATTATTTATGTAGTTATTGTATCGGCATTTGCTAAGAGAGTGTTTTTAAACATTCCCTCTCCAAAGAGGCTAAAATCAAATTCAACGCGAGCAATTCCGCAAGGATAAACTAGTTTTGTAAAGAAATGATTTTTTTATCAAACTTAGGTATTCTATTCTCATTTTTGTTATAATTTGGTTGCAGGAACCATTGTTCGTAGCGAGAGTAGTCTACGATCTGCTGTTCTTCTTCGTGGTGATAATTATTGTCCTGAACCTCATTTTTGGTGTGATCATCGACACCTTCGCAGATCTGCGTAGTGAGAAGCAACAAAAGGAACTGATTCTGAAGAATACTTGTTTTATATGCGGTAAGTTACTAAATATTTTTGTGCAATATTTGTACGATATTACATTAGGTATATCGCAATATAAGATCAGTTTTCTCTCCGAGCGGGAAATTTAGAATGATTCTATTATAGGCTTCTATTTCGCTTTCTGATTATGTCATATTCGTTTTTTATGTTCTATATTTTCTGTCGTTGCAGGTTTGAACCGATCAGCGTTCGACAACAAAACTGTTTCATTCGAGGAGCACATTAAAAGCGAACACAACATGTGGCATTACTTGTACTTTATGGTACTAGTGCGAGTCAAAGATCCAACAGAGTTCACTGGCCCTGAAAGCTATGTACATTCTATGATTAAGGTAAGGATTTTTATATATTGACCCCAAAACTACAGTCCTGAATAACTTGTTTTGTTGGGCTTCCATTGTTTTCTTTATAATAATAAATAATAATAATAAATGTTTATTTCAGAAAATTACATAAGCATGTAAGCATGTAATAATTACAAACTAATCATATTTTATCATTTATACTACAAATAAACACGTAACTTATGATACAAAAAACAATACAAAATATAAATAGGTAAAGTCTACTCTAATCTTATTAACAAATTCTCTGTCTCTTCGTACTACAGACTGATTGTTCAGTAGCTGTTACCATGCTGGTGAAGCATATGTAAAACGTGACCGTATATAGGTCTTGTAGATGCCCTGCTTCTGGCCAAGCGGCAATTTGTACAATTACAGGGTAGACAAATGCCATGCCTGCCCGGGTTTGGTTGACAACACTTTTTGTGTGAGCATTCACCCTTAGCTTGTCAATGATAACTCTTAGGTACTTGCAGGATTGTTATAAGACGATATCATCCCCGTAGAGCTGAACCCCAATAGGTTGGACGGGGTAATCTCACTACTTTAAGGGATTGTATTTTCCACTCATTGACCCTCACTTTCTATGTCCTAAACCAGTTTTGTAAATTTCTGTACATTGAGTGCTGCATATGTATGCAGTTAGCGGCCTGCTGTTATGCATAGATCATCTCCATACAGTGTCTGTGATTTTGGCTAATGGAATGTCTTTGAATAGGAATATGTTAATGGTAAAAGATAGCTGCTTTCTCGCTCTAATTTGAGTTTGGAAAACTTTCAACGTTCAGTTGAAAGTTTGCCTCCTACCGTTACCCAAAATTTTCGGTGCGTTGAGGATGCTATAACGCGTACAATTTTTCATTGTTTATATCCAAGACCAATATGTCATACGCGGTTGAATGCCTTCTCCATATATAGGGAGATCGCCCCTTTGCTTATGATTGTCGATAGCGCATGCAATACTCTATTTGCTGGAGCGTAATACCGTGTTCTTAATCTGATCCGTTCCTCTCTGGGCACAAACTGTTGGTCAATGTGGCGAAGAAGGAAAAGTTTGAAGGCCTTCGACATTTTAGAAAGCAGGATGATTGTCTTGTAAATGCCAGGTAAAAGAATAACATCTTTGGGTTTCATTCGGACATGTTCAACTTTCCATGTTTTTGGGAAACATCCTGTACGCATTATTCCGTTAGAGTCCGTGCGAAGGCAATATATATGTAAGGTGGTGGTGATAATACACTGATAATACACTGCCCAAGTGAAACGGTGCAATACCGAATCACATAGTGTCGGCATATCAAACCTCTTAATTGGCCTTAGAACGAAGGCAGTGAGTTTCACCTTCGTGAAGAGTCCGGAGTGTAACGAGGATCATTACCGAACCAGTACTAGTCCCGTACACGGTGGCTTGTCTGCCCCAGAGCAACAACCTGGAGTGGTTCCCGCGGCTGCGCGCGCTGTCGCTGGTGGGCGGCGGCGAGGGCGAGGGCGGCGAGCTGGAGCTGCGCAACCTGCAGGCGCAGCTCGAGCGCGCGCAGGCCTCCGTGCGCACGCTCACCGACCTGCTCACCGAGCTGCGGGACCAGGTCAGCCCGCACTCTATACACCATACACTCACACTCACACTCACTGTACATTCGCTCGAGCGCGCGCAGCCTTTTTTACACTCGTTTAAGCGAAATCCATGTATATCAGGATGCATTGATTAGATGATAAATATGTAACTATATACAACTATTGACACACAACCAGCAAGTTGCTACTGAGCTTCTTCTAGGAACTTCATGAATTGAACTGAATAGGCAAAAGGCGAAAGGGTCAAAGAAATGTAGATATAAAATTATTTTAAAAAATAAAAACAGTGTGCAGTTCACACACGGTAAATTGTATTAACACAAGATTTTGAACGTATGGGATGTATGCAGAGTACCGGGCATAGGATAAGAAACATACTCGCGTAATATGCTTGGACTAGAGCAGGTATTAAAAAAATGTAGTTGCTATATTCACTATATTACGCCTTCTATCTTGGTTCTACTCGCTAATATACAGTTGGCATCGCAAGC
The DNA here is from genome assembly GCA_018236825.1 of Apodemia zela. NCBI lineage: Eukaryota > Metazoa > Arthropoda > Insecta > Lepidoptera > Riodinidae > Apodemia > Apodemia zela. The sequence goes on from DWBA01000920.1 coordinate 3,718, forward strand.
TTAATCCTAAAGATTTATGCGTTTGTCCATTTTTATAACCTCATATTGTAACCTCATTTTAGATGACGGAACAACGCAAACAGAAGCAGCGCATCGGTCTACTCAACTCGACGTCGGCGTACCTCCAGAACTTGCAGCTCAACTTGCCTCCATGATACTCGCGACCTTCCACTCCTTTCCAGGTTATCCACTAACTACCATCTCATCACCTTATGTCTTCATCCTCGGTAAATTAATGTTAATATAATAATTAGATCACACAAAAATTGCGAAAAATCAAATGTTTTTCTCATAAAACATATCGTCATAGGGTATTTGCATAAGGGTCAGTGCACACCGACAGAATAACGGTAAAGGAAAGATGCATTCAGTAGCGAAGCTACAAATTTATCTATTTTTGCTTGTGCACACGATGGTAATTAGATATAGCAAAATAAAATCACACCGAGCCTATTTTAAAGTGGGTTTAAAATTTAGAAATGTGCCAATGAATCAATGTAAGCCTACTTGACACTTGAGGTGGCGTATCAGCGCCTCGCCTGGTGTGGTCGCACCTGATCAAATGCTTTTCGCCGTCACTTCTTCGATCTGCGTTAACCAATAAGCAGATTGATGTTACTGGTAAGGATGTCCATACTAGCTCGTTCTGATCAAAATGGACTTCAAACACCTTTATATTGTTGTATCAGCTCACACAAGAACTGTTTAACGCTTGTTATTATCGAGTTAAAAGCAAGAGGTACAAGATCTAGGTAGTGCCACTAGTACCAATAAGTATCGGCCTCTTTATGCAGCACCCATGGAAAGGCAAAAAGACTAAAGATCTTATAAATATTTGTATTGTAATAACTTATAATGGTTTATAACTGTGACCTAGTATGTACTTACTATATTATCAGACTCTTTTATCCGGCTTGTTTGTTTTAAAATCTCGATAATAGTCTAACATACCAGATCCGTGGTGGGCAAAAAACATCAAGGTCACCTCATATGGAAAAAAAAATATAATCTATCAAAACTTAGAAAGACAAAAGGTTCATAGGAATTTTTGACCATTAATCGAACGTGTGCGTGTCATTTAGTCATTCGCCATTTTGATTGGCTTTAATCGACGTTTGTTTAATCTTCTTTGTGTATACGAAGAGTGCCGATTTAACTTTTTTTTGTGATATTTCTATATTTAGATATCTAAAACAATGTTACTGTCTTAAAATAACAACCAATTAGTCTTTTTGTCTTTCTGATTTCCGTAATATTCCCCAAGTACTGTTCGTTTGCGTAAATTTTTACAAATGTTTGATTAGAAAAAAAGGTTGAATAGAAAATTGTCTCTATTTGCCATCTGCGAATCCAATGCAACAGACATCCCCCATAAATTCAACGTTTGCGGTAAACGACATCGGATTGGCGTCGGTTTGACCGGCCCTTTTTATTAGTTGATAGAGATATTTTGCAATAAATACTCTTTAAGAACTAGAAATAAGGTTGAAGGTAGTTTTCAGTGAACAATTTCAACTTCAACGACTCAACAATCGTCAATATTAGACTTGAAATTCCATTTTCAATAAGATCCTTTTGCTAGATTTTCTAAATTTTAGTAGATCAATCAGAATTTATTGTAAATAAAATTCTGACTATAAAAGAATTTATTAGAAAATTAGAACATTAATTTAGTATAATTACATGACATTGTAATACTATGAAACTCATTACATTTCGTTTATTAAGCTGAGATTCCACGAAACATAAGATTTAACTATCAAATAAATTTTAATATTTAAATTTCGTCTCAGCTCAAACTTTATACGAGATTTGTAAAACTCTCTTAATCTCTTAGGTGGATATGATGCCTTTTATGAAAAATATAAGTGGATGAACAGAAAACAACGTAATATATTGTAAACAAACGTCTTTTTGTTATATAATAAACAAAATATTGTATTATATTTAGTTTTGAGTATATATGCAGAAATAAAGGAGATTATTTCAAAACACTAGAAGGTAATGTGAAAATGGTGGCGCCAATATTGAAATTTAATTCCACGCAATTAACCGTCATTATAATGGGCGCTGTGTTTGAATATTGTATTTGTAATACATAATATAAACATACATAATATATGGATTTCAAAATCCATTAAAATGCCTTGTTGATACAGTTAGCATTTTTATTAAATTATATAAACTATATATATACAATTTTTAAAAAATGTAATTTAATAAGGTACATATACGAGGTTTTCTCGTAAATAATATCGATAAACCTACAATCAAGTATACAAAAATCAATATTTTATCGTTTCTTCATCCAAATATTATATACTCGTATTATAATCTATTACATCGCACTTGTGTGAAACTAAGAAGCAACATTCAATTAACTTACATTAGGTGGCGCGCATTTACATCAAAAAGCATAAAAATATTTTTAAATTGTGTACGGGTTTCACGCATAAACGGCTAGACGGATTTAGATGCAATTTGTGGTAATCTCTACCCAGACTCAATACATTTTTATTCCAGAAAAATTTCAAATTTCCGTGGGATTCATAAAATACTTCTATCATGCAGTGGGATGCGTGACAGGTATTTACTCAAAAAATGTAGATTGTATACACCCTTTACATATCAAGTGACGACACTACATAAAATGGAAAATATACATTTTTCAATTAAAAAAAAATCCGTCACAACGGGGCTTTTGCGCAAGTAGACAGAGTGATTTATTATTATATTTGTTTTTAGAAATTATCTAATTCATTTTAATAAAACCAAATATATCTATTTGTAAAGTAAATTTTTCTTGGTTGGATCAATAGATGTACTTGGTTTTTGTAAATGCAAATTATCTCTATTAACACTTGCCAAATTTCTTCTAGTAATTTTAGTTAATCGTTTTATTGCATAGTAAAGCTATATGTAATATTTAAATATACATCTTTTATGTTACATGAATTAACTTTAACAACGCACAATAAACTTTATTCTTTATAACTAAAATATCAGATTGCTATAACCATCATCTATATTGCCACCTCGTGTAAAATTTATTACAGCAACAACATTTGCTGCGAACTTTAATATGTGTAATTTATTAACATAATACGTAGAGATTCTAAATTATTATAATATGTACTTAGCGAACTATCAGAATTATATATCTGTACTTAGAAATTCAGTGATCAAATCTTGACCAAATTTCATTATAAGAGATGAATGTTTCATTAGCAATATATGCGTTTCAATAACGTCACATAATGGCCGTAATTCTGCTGTACATTATACTAATTTTAAATTAATACTATTTTGAATAATAAATGAACAGAAAAGTAAAATTTATAATTGTTATATTCGTAATTTATACTGATTTTATTTTATTCTTGTTTTAGGATCTAATTAAAGTTAATCACACATGTTGAAAGCAGACAATTTAAATTTGAAATTTGAAATGTCATCTTTCTTCTAGTTCATAGGAGTGCAACTTTTGTAGGCAATTGAAAGTATGAAGAAGTATCATTTTAAGTATAACAAAATGGTATACATTTTCTTTGAATACAAGTTATTTTACACGGAAAGTTACACTAAATTTTACAAGTATATAATATTAATAGTTATTTTATAATGATTCAATTAAATCATTATTTATTTGAAACTTATGTTTTACTTAAACACGGTAGAATTACGTAAATTCTTTAATTTAGAAGTGTCACTGACTGTCGTCCAAACATTCAGATCTTGGTAACTAAAAAACCAAACTAAAAAAGATAAGTCTTAAAGTAAATAACAAACTGTAGCCTCATAAATCTGTTAAAAAGTTTATATTTTAATACCTTCTATTATATAATTAAGTATATTAATTATTTCATAAGAATGTTTATTAAAAATTATCATTAATCAAAGGTAAAGTGTAATTTGGAATTGCGAAGGGTTCTGTACGTATTGATAATTTATTAGTACAAGATTTTGTTCTTGGTACTTTTTATATAGTTAACGTTATAAACGTTTAATTCCTCGGGTAATTGAAATAAGCTATAGATGTTAATTGTATAAAATAATACGATTTGGCAAAATACTTATTCCAATTTTATTTGATCTAGCCGAATTGAAATTTACGAAAAATGAATCCAGAACAGTAATATACTATACAGAATTCATTATCTCTGACTTCTAATCAAAGGTATTATCTATCGTAATTTTGAACTGACTGAATTTCTTTCGATTATTATTGATAATCAATTAAGTTGATTTTTATGATATTTAATTATTATAAAGATTGATTGCTTTAATTTAATTAACATTAGTCTTTAATATATCACGCACATTTTTCATTAAAAAAACCTCTAAGCTAAAAAGAAAAAAGCAAAATGAGGACAGGCAAATTATTGTAGTAGGAGCTTAGGTAGTATGAACGTCGCATGAATGGTTTATCCCCATTTTATTCGTTCAAATTAAATTATTAATATTTTATATTTCCTTTCTATGAAAATTGTGTCATAATTACTCTCTCAAGTTTTACTCTATAGTTTTTTAACATGCGTCGGGGCAGACGCCTGACTGAAACATATCGACAATAAATTAACGGTATTAATTTTATATTTCCGTACAGAACCCTAATTTAAAAATATATATTTTTAAATTAAAATGACATACATATCTGTCTGTATTTATATTAAGTAATTTTCATAGTTTTTATGGATCTGATAGATCTATTGATATAATTGGTATTTAGAACAATTTCATATTGTAGTGTTCATAGATTAGTCTTGTTATATGGGGAGCCCCATTTTGTAGTTCTAAGGCTTAACGTATGTACTTGTTAAAATTTGTGAAAATACGAATTAACATTTCTGTAGCTGTGAAATGTCTTATAAACCTGTAAAGTTTGGATCGTATATTCTTAATATCCAATCTAAATAAATATTAAAATTTTACTATGTTTTCTTTTTTCGGAAAAATATTTTAAATATCTTTAAATAAATTTGATTAAGTGTTGTTAGTTTCACCAAGATTAAGGCCTGAAGCACACGATTAATTAGATGTGGTCTTTTTAACTGAATATTTTACACAAACATCTATATTTTCTACATTTACAATTCCATTATAATTAGTTAAACCACTAAATAATGCACTTGTAATTTTATTTCACGATTTAAATATCATTACATAGTATAACAAAGTCGCTTTCTCTGTCCCTATATCCCTATGTATGCTTAAATCTTTAAAACTACGCTACGGATTTTGATGAGGACTTTTTAATAAGAGTGGTTCAAGAGGAAGGTTTACATGTATAATACATGTATATTATAATCCGTGCGGAGCCGGGGCAGGTACTAGTACTGTATATAACAAAACTTACCCAGATTACAGAGCTGTGGTATATATACCGGCAACCATTCCGGTTCAATCGCTACAATATTCCGCATAACCATCTTCCGTTTCTCTAAACCTCCTGTCTCGTATAACTCCTGGTACACAACCCACTCAGGTATGCTCCTGCGGAGTATGGACTCCGAGTGTAAATGAACCGGCTCTTCAAGTTCGCCACAGTGGTACGCATATTTATATTTCCGTTTATCTTCACCTAGAATTTAAAGTATCATCACTTCCGGTTCCCTTGCTAGGCAGAGTAAACCGAACGTCTGTAGAGCTTCCGGTTCTTTTTTTATATCATAAGATAGCATAAGGTTGTCTGGTAGAGATCGCTCTTTAGCGATAAGACCGCCTTTGTGTGCCTATGTGTATTAATTATAATAAATTATACTGTTGCTATGCTGTGTAAATTTTTGTGCGCAATAAAGTGTAATCATTCATTCATTCATAGCAAACAGGCAGATGGGTCTCCTGATGGAAAGAGTCAACCATCGCCTAGACAGACAAATTGTGCGTTGCTATCTTGTGCCACATGCATATGTTTACCGGCTACCTCACCCTCCAAACCGGAATACGACAGTGACAAACACTGACGCTATTGCGGCAGGAATAGGTAAGGCGGTGTTACCAGGCCCGGGCGAGACAATGCTGAACTCTACCACCTAGCCACGATGGTAGTAGCTCATATAGCCAGTTTGTCGCCTTTAACAGAGTTTTTAAAGAGTGTAGAATATATTAAGATTTTATATTTATCAGGACAGAACAAATTTGAGAAGTGCTTGTTTTGCCATGAGCACATTTTGCGAAACAAATATTTTACGTCAGATGCTCGTTTTGTGAAATTTATTAGCCCTTTCTGGTTTGTTTTCAGACAAGTAAATGAAAACACAACCCTTTTAAATGCTTATCTGATAATAAAGTTAAAGTAATAAAAACCAGAACACACGGAATACACAATAATAATAATAGAACCACAATAATATAAAATCTATAGTACAGATGATAGATCCTACTACATAATGCCCACGTTGTACTATGCTAACTAATTGAGAAGCTTCCTTAGAGCTTGAGTATAAATACGGTCATTTTGTATTTTAAAATATTGCTCAATTGTAAAAAAATCTCATCTGCAAACAAATTTTTAGGTTAAAGAAACACCTCCCTTTGCGTACCATTTAAGTAGTTGTTTTGATTAAAAAAAAGAATGCCAGTGCGTCTCTTATAGCCTATAGGCTGCAAGTCCTAAGTCATCTTTTAAAATACGTGATATGATTCTAGGTGCTATCTTCATCTCCCGATAACATTTTTGCTTTCGGACAGGATTTCTTCGAATTATTTCCCTTACTGCTTTAATCGCCTTTTTCGTACAAACACTACGTGGACGGCCAGATCTTTTGCTGTCACCGACAGAGGAGGTTTCATTGTATGTACTCGTATCAATAGCCCGGTACATTAAAATTTGACTAATATCAGGCGTATGGAGAGTTTCGAAAATTGTATTTGGCTCCATACCTACTTTGTGTAACGCTATCGCAGCGAATCGGTTCTGTTTATTGCCCCACTTCATTTTAATATCACACATTTTACAATGTATTGGCGCGAAAATGAGAAAAGACAATGAACAATCATATATAAAACCGGTTAAGTGCGAGTCGGACTCGCGCACGAAGTGTTCCGTACCATTATCTATGTAAATGGGCCAAAAAGTCACGTTTCTTGTATGGGAGCCCCCTTAAATATTTATTTGATTCTGTGTTTTAGTATTTGTTGTTATAGGGGCAATAGAAATACTCGTAGATCATCTGTGAAAATTTCAACTGTCTTACCATCACGGTTCATGAGATACAGCCTGGTGGCGGACAGACAGACAGCGGAGTCTCAGTAATAGGGTCCCCTTTTGGTACGAAACCCTAAAAATGTCATTCCAAATTCAAATGTAATATTTTTAATTGTAACAGTATTTATGGCCAGACTATGTACACAGATCGGATAGTTGTAACTGCGGTTTTCAATATCAAAACACTTTTCATTTGGATAGATAAATAAAAGCAGGTATAGCGTACGTCCACTTTTTCTATGCGTACTTGACAAAAAGTCCTATATTGAGTAGCCTAACTATGGTCTCATTGAGTATGACATCAGATATAATACGTTGCCCCTACATGGTTGCATCGCGTATGATTTATAAGTTTGCACGTGTTGAATGACGTACGCCATGCGTGTATCTCTTTATTTGGTTAATCGACTTCTAATTTATTTTAGATCTTCGGTAACCATATTTGTGTTACTTGTATGAGTATATACTAAGTTACACAACTCAATAAAGAGCCTTGGGAATTTAATAATACAGTCTGTGTCTATGTTAGACATAATTCACTGCATTATTAAATCAGCTGTCTAGCTGTAGAGAAAAATAAAATCTGTTGTTGTTACAGAAATCACAAAATATAAATATGTATATACATATATATATATATATATATATATATGCGCTGTTTATATATTGTGATTTGTTGCTGTTGCTGGAAGAAATCACTTAAAGGGATGTATTTTCTTCAAAATGAGTATT
>DWBA01000921.1:0-11654 GCA_018236825.1 Apodemia zela
GGCGCTGCGCATCGTCACCTGCAAGCGCGGCGCGCCGCAGCCCGTGCTGGAGGCGCCGCTGGCGCAGCTGGCGGGCGCGCGCGCCGTGCGCGGCGAGCGCGGCGAGTGGCTGGTGGAGCTGGCCGTGCGCGGCGAGGGCGAGGGCCTGCGCCGCCCGCGCGTGGCCGCCGACTCGCGCGACCTGGCCGAGTGGCTGGCCTCGCGCGTCGCGCTCGCGCGCCGCCTCCACCACGACCACCGCCACACGCTGCTGCCGCACGCACACCTCTGAGCCGACACCACACCGCCGTGGTGTAGCGACACCATACAAATATGATATAATATAGATCAAATCTCTGCCAAATTAACTAATTTTTATATTTTTAATATAAAGTAAAATACGTCGTGACAAATCAAGCCCAGTATAATTTGTAAAAGTATGCAAGTGCGAAGATTCATTTCATCACAACTAGATATACCGACTGTTAAACGCTGCACTGAAACCACGATTCACCTCGTATTCTAATAACATATATTGTAATGCAACATTTTGTAAATAATGAACTGTAAGCTATTCATTTAATCCAAACATTACTCCCACATACTGAACACAATATACACAACTTACATAACTTTAGATACCTACTTAATTTATAAGCAAATCTTCTGTAAATTTACAACAGTATAATGTACACTATTATAAGTACAGATAAACATTTGGATAAGGTTCATTACAAAAATTGTAACAATCGTCAAAAAATAATGTCTAATTTCTGTCTTGCTTACCATCCGTTGATCGTAAAATCAAAAAGTCGCCATATTTTTTTTCTAGCAAACTAAAATCACTTATTTTAATATCCGTTACATATAAAAAGAACAATATCATTTTTCTTTATAACAAATAAAAAAATGTTATTTAATTGTTACAACAAAATTATTAATAATTTTAATGTGTAAGACATATTCTGAGTCTGAAAAACTTGTGATACATTGAACTATTTAAGTGTAGGTAAATCATGGGAAAATATGTTTGAATATTATATTACTGGCCGAAAAGATTTTGGGAGTCACTTTTATGAGAATTTGGTTGAATTACTCTTAAATTTAGAGAGTAAATAAAGTATGCGAGTAGAATGTTCAGTGTGGGTGTTAAATAACCAGCGCTGGCCAGCCTCCCAACACGTTACTCTAGATTTAATTTAAACTGGCTGTTTTTGTTGTTGTTCTGACACAAACTTGTTTTGTTATTATATAATTATATTCCAGCAGCATTAATCCCATTTAATAAAGTAAAAACTACAGTTTAATAAATTGCTGTCTGGCAATGCTTTTATAAGCATTAGTTACAACCTTACTTTAATGATATTAACAGTAGGTAATTATTAGTTTGTTATTAAGAATATCATGTTAATGTAGAACATGTGTTTAAGTTATAACGTGGCGGGTTTTAAGTTATATTTGTACAGTGTTTCCTTGTTTCATCATTTTTAAATAATTACGTATTATTATTTATGTAGGTACTTGTACTTTATGCAGACTTAACTCAGTCTGTCCATGGCACAAATGACGAGTTTCCTTTTTCACAAGCTTATATTCTAACTAAAACAATTGATATAATCTCTAACGTTTTCTAAAGTACCTATAACTATGTTACAAATATGTACTTATTTTTACCAATTGTTTATATCGAGTTTACTGGAAGCTTAAAACGTATTGACTACTCTTAACAGTTAACTTAATACGAGGCTGTGTTATATGTAAGTGGTGTAAGAGGAAATAATTAACATTGTATTAAAATATATAAAGCAATAAATGCAGCGCCACATCAAACTGGACACCAATTCTTTTTATTGAATTTTATATTAAAGAATATTTCTTTATTTTATTATTGAACATAATCTATGTGGCATTTGTAAACAGCAGAACTATTTTATTTGAATTAATTAAAAATATTTATTTAAAAGTAACAGCAGTGCAAATTCCTATCCATGCCTATCTACTATCTACAGATGAGACGCCTATCTACACATGAGACGCCTATCTACACATTATTTAAAAATCATGTTTTGATCTTTGATTTTATAAAAAAATAGATTCAACGATTTTTAAAATTTCTTACGTGTCCCGTATACAGACTATGTCCAGAACAAAATATTAATTTATTGAAATTTTATTTTAAGTCCTCTCAAGTCCTATTACTAGTGATATTTTAAGTCGTTTAACCTAAGAATATTTTAATGTGTCCAAGAGTGTTTAGTTTTCGTTACAATTAGATACCTTATTTATTGTGAAAACAAGAGTGAGTGTTAATAAGTTAAGTTAAAATAAATATTTTTTTTATAACTTGCATTTTATTTATTTGTTTGTATGTGTGTGTGTGTTACCTTACCATTTGATTAGTATTATTAAATTTGTAAAGAGGAAGCTACGTTGTGAATGTTGTTAGTCTATCGGAAATGTATTAAAATATATGTAGCAACTTGACAATACTGAAAAGACTTAGCGACACAAACAGACTGGCTGGCGGCTGAAGCCGTGCAGCAGCGAAAGTTCGTATAAAAATATTTTTATTCTATTATGTTTCCTCAGAAATTGGTACGTACGACATTTTTGATGTAGGAACTAGGAAGTAAACAAGCAGACGACACTCCTTGATGGAAAGAGGTAACCATCGCCTCTAGACATCAAGGATGTTAATGATGCGTTGATGTTCATGCGGCAGGATGGTAAAGCCACGTGCATGAGTTTACCGACTACCTTACCCTCCAAACGGGAATACAACCGTGATGAGCATTGACGCTATTGCGACGAGAATAGATAAGGCGGTACCGAACCCGGGCGAGACATTGCGGAACACTATACCACCTAGTAGTTGCGATGGTGGTGACTAGTTTGGCATTTTTTACGGATAATCTATGTGACTTGCTTAGATTTTGTATTGCATTATCTTTACTGTTTGAGTAGCACTACAATATGGACATAATATATCAGGGATAGTTGCTGGTAAAACTGCCTACTCAACCATCCTGCTATTATAATATTATAAATGCGAAATTTTGTGAGTATGGATGTATGTTTGTTACTCTTTTAACGAAAAAACTGCTTGACGGATTTGGATGAAATTTGGCACACAGGTAGATGATGACCTGGAATAGGATATAGGCTACTTACTATCCCGAAAAAAATGAGTTGTTCCCGCGGGATTTACCAAAGACTTTTATAATGCAGCGGGCTGCACGCTGCAGCTAGTCATCGGGTCGATATTTCGTCAAAATTCAAATCGGTCTTTGTTGTGAATATTTTTTGCTTTAACATTTTATTGATACTAATAAATAAACGTATCGCGGTCTCAGAATGCAGCATCAGTAGGTAACGGGGGCTCCGTGTAAGGTCGATTGGGCTGGCGCCGCCGCCGAGGCCGCGGCCGGCATTCGGTGCGCGGGCGCTGCCTGGACAGGACAACTCACAACTCGCGTGGACACGATCACCTGATTGTCGAGATACAACACGACATAACGTATGTATTATGTAATATATTGTCAGAGCCAATGACCTTTTCACCCATAGATAAAAATATTAACATAAATATGCTTCAATTTGCTACAATTACTTGAAATATACGATGGACCTTCTTAAATTTATTATAATATTTTGGTTCATACAAGTTTTTACTACGGTGTACGTGAAGGCGGTGCCAATAGAAAATATCTACGGAATTGAGTGAGTACAGCAGTAAATAAAAGCATCTTTTTTTTCTACATAATTCGTTAAATATAGTGGCATTATCCGCCCCATTTGTCCAGCGAACCCAACAACGAATTGATGGGGTTCGAGTCACATTGCCGACAGGGACACATATTTGTATAATGACCATAGTATTGTGTGTGTCCATGTGTTTGTATTTCTGAGTTTGGGTGTTTATTATGCTTGTTACGTATATATATATTATGTAATTCTACGTATAAGTATCGTAGATACCCATGAAACTTGTTTACTGCCATTATACTTAGGATTTTTATATTCAAGGTCTTCTTTTTATAACTAGAAAAAGTAATCGAAGTTTTAAAATTTAAAAAGATAATAAGTGTTCTGTAAAAATAAACATTTTAATTAAAAATAGGTTATATGCAAATATACTACTTATTATTTAGCATGTTTTTTTCATACAAACATTTATTAGGTACTAGCGACCTGGCCCGGCTTCGCACGGATTATAATATAATATAATGTATCACTCTATCTATGTATTTTATAACAATGCGTGCGAAATCTTTATTAAATTGCTATTGACAACAGAAGCAGGCTTTGGAATAAGCATTTGATTAAGCATTATTTGTTAGTAGAAAACTAATAGAAGAATTGATTTTCTTACCATAAACTCTTGCACTGTTGCACAATTAATATAAAACGATGTAGGTAAAGTATTATAGGTAGGTACTTATGTAAACTATAAAAAACATTAACTAATTAAAATGCGTATCTACATTTGCATGTGTTATAATATGTACTCAGAACAAGTTTTGTTTTTAGCCGCTTCTGAATTTCATGAACCTACTTAATGAAATTTTTATACGAAAATCACATTTATTTCAGCATGGCTTCTGTTGACTATACCAAAGTACCGATCACAGTAAAACCTTTGCACACGCCGCCTTTAGAAGAAATTGTGGAAGGTGAGACTAAATTATCTTGATTTATGTATCAGCAACCGCCCCGTTCGTTAGCGAACCTAACTACGAATCGATGAGGCTCGGGTTCGATTCTCGACATTGACAAACATTTGTGCGATGAGCATAGATGTTTGTGTTTCTGGTTTTTTTGTTTATTATGTATGTAACAATATTTATATAGATATGTAGGTAGGTATTTCTATGTATTAGTATCGTTGACTATAACCATAATACGAGCTAAAAATTTGCTTACTTTTGGGTTAGATCAATTCGTGTAATTTGCCCAGCGATACCTTTTATTATTATATTATTAACAAAGCTAACATAGTTTTGGGGATGCAGCTTACCTAAAGTTTTATAGTATTGCAGCAATAGTTAACTTCTCTCGGTCGGGTTTTTGTATCGAAGGCAAAAAATACACGTGTGAATGTGTATTGAAATCAAAGAGTAATTAAATACCTAATCGCTTGAAAGTACGCACTCTAACTAGGCAATGGCGATTAACAGTTTTCCCCGGATCATTGAGAGCAGATAGCTGCTGCCCGCGTAAAACAGCTAATCTTTTATCTTCTACTCTTAAAAAGGTTATATTTTTGTATGAGTTGAGCATATGTTAGAAATGTATCATTAATTCATTTAATTTTACATTGCCGGACTTGCTGGGCAGGCAGGTTTCTGTTGTTAATCCGTTCACTGTAGTTTTTAGTGTAAATAAATATCTATTTTCGATTGTTTCCAGTTCTCTCCCGGGGTTTGCGATCTACGTTTGAAGATGTCAGCGTAACAGCGGAAGTCAGTCCAGACCTAACGAAATCGCCCTACAACCTCACAGCTCCAGGTACTTATTAATAATATATTCCTCAATAAACAGACTTGATATTGTTTATTTATTCCCACCAGTGGACCAGAAAGTAATAAAGAAGGGGAAAGGAGATGTTGTAGAATATGCTTCACAGTTTTTTTTATATCGTAAGATAGCAAACAAGCAGTGGTACCAAATCCGGGCGAGACAATGCTGAACTCTACTACCTAGTAGCCATGATGGTAGTGACTCACATAGCCAATTAGGCGCTATTTACGACATGCTTGGCAGAACGGCATTTGGTCTATTCTTCTAGGGAAAAATAGCTAAAGTTTTTCGTAGGAAGTCATTAGAGCAATGGTAAGAACTAACCCATAAGTTACGTCTTTATACACCTCGTAACTCGATGTATCATCACGCCAGATTCCTTGCACTTTAGGACGAGAGCAAACTCTCGACCTACTCGTCCCCTCTCTAATTTCATGCAAGATTTTACAAAATGGGTAGGTATTAGTTTATATATACCTTTTATAATCGCTTTTGTGGTCTAGTGGTCGGGTGTCGGCATTGACCGCCTAAGGCCCCGGGTCGGGCAATGTAAAAAAATGTGTTTTTTAGTTTTCTGATTAAATCAAATATGCCCGGGATTGGAAAAGTGCCCGGTTGGCAATAGGCTTGCCACCTATCACATTGTGGAACCGAGTATCTTCGGCTAATAGTGGGTACACTTGTTGTACCTCTGCCTATGCCCTTCGGGGATACGGGTGTGAAGATACTTACCTACCTATATAGGTACCTACATTAATTTGAAAAAATAATTATTTGTTTACAAGACATGTAAAACTAATTGAGACTTGTATCTAAATCTTCAATTAGAAGTTAGGTCTAGAATCACAGTGAAAAAGTCGAACACCGAAATACTTCGATTTAGCAATATTTTAATAAAGACACATGTTTTACTGATTTAATCCAGTTTTTATTCAATTTTATACCCTTTCTTGTAAAAAAACGATATGATTTTGCCGAGTCCCTATTTGAGATTTCGCTAGAACCCACAAGCTACCCCCTTAAACATCTCACGTAATTAATAGATAATTACGCATGTAAAAGTCTATCTCTGAAAATTAACATTTAAATATTATCGCAGTGCTCTTGAGTTATCTAAAAGAAGTCAAATAGTTTAATTTGATGGTAATGTATACATAAGTTCACTATCTTAAGTGGGCATATATTGATATTACATCAATTACAGTAGCGTGAGCATTGTTTTTGTTGTGATAACGTGACTCCGTTATCTGAATGTGTTTTTCGCCATAAACTCCATGTCACTGAGCAGTTAACGCAATTTGTTTTATAATTTTTTCACGTAGGTATAATGCGACGTTTTGTCAGGGTCATAGAAAAACATATTTCTTATTTACACACAATTAGACACATGACACGCTACAAGTGCGACAAGAAATATCCAAAGCGTAAGAGTGAAAAAGACAGCTATTTTTAATTAGTACAGCCACAAATAGCTCCGACTGACTGCATTGGTCACAATTAGGATCAATTCACGGTACGCGTTTGGTGCGTTGGTGGCGTATCTTATATATAAAATCATTGGTTTCAACCCACCGCGTGGATAGTACCGAGTCAATACCATTTTTGGTTTTATCGATATATAATTATTTCTTTCAGTCTGTCCACTGAGGATATGTTAAGTGAGAAAATATTAATGTCGTCACGTTTTTTCGTCACTGAAGATTTTTTTTTATTACTTGTCTGCTGGAGGTTATATGTTGTACATATTTTTCGACTTAATACGGCAAAAGTCGAGATAATAATAACGTTTAGGTATACTGTGGCATGTAAATTTGGCTAAACGAGCTGTTTAGTGTTTAATCGACAACACGACTTGTGCACGACGCATCATACGCACCTATCCTGCTTGTTGACTATGATATAAAAAAGTAGCATCGTTTCATGCATTGGTTCATTAAGAACGAGGTTTCCAAATTTTAGGATTGACGGGCAATGTGAAGCTGGTGGAAATCGGTGGGCCACCGTACCTCGTGCCCTTAGTGCAGCGCGACAAGGTGTATGCGCTGGACGCGCTGCTGCGGCACCTGGGGCGGGACCCCGCCTTCCTGGCGGGCGCGGGGGCGGGGCCCTGGCCGTACCTCGGGGTCAACTGCGAGGTGGGTGCGCCAGCACACAGCCGGGGGAACAGTGGCAATGACAGATTTGAATAGATTACTTGGCTAGCAGCTGTTTAATTAACTGACAAAATAACTCCCTTGTGGCACACTTAATTCATGCTATCTTACAGTTCCTGACACAAATAGCGTATTTACCCTCTAATAGGACATTAGAGGGTAAAAATAAAATAAAACAGGCGGACTCTGCCCCTCGCCGGGATTAACGCCAGGATGATGATGATGATGAATCTCCCATTAGAGGGTAACAATGAATATTACTTTATTACAAAATAATTACAACTTTATCATGTAAATATAACATTTAAATTTAAATGCAATTAGAAAAATATATGAAAGTTTGTAAATAAAAAATTCATATTACCTATTATAAACCCAGATTCTTGCAAATAAAGAATATTTTTATTTCTAAGGATAAACAACATACGCTGTTATTTCATGTAGGTAGTAAAGATGTTTCATGGAGTTGTTGTTCTGGACATAACATTCAGTTTTATCATCTTCGGTGGCAGTTCCTATTGTGAGGGCGTGTGTGTCGGTGTGCAGGGCATCATCAACCTGTACTGGTCCGCGGGGTCGGTGTCGCAGGGCACGCGCGTGGTGTCGGTGGCCCCGCGCGGGGCCCCCCGGGGCAGCAGCGGCTACCTGCAGCAGCGGCTGCCCGACTCGGAGACGCGCACGGCGCTGCTCGGCAACTACCTGCTGGCCGACGGACTGCCCGGGAAGGTATCCTCGCTCAACATATTGTCATTCACCCCTCACATTACTTCTCTTTAATCAGTTACGATTTTCATTGACCTGCGCAGCTTCACCCGCGAGTAGATTAACATGTCGATTTTCACACAAACTTTCATGTTTTTCATACAAACTTTCATCCTCTATCCTATTCCATCAGGATACCCCGGATCTTCTTCTGCTTACTGAACGTCTGGAAACTTAAAGAGACCTCAGCGGCACAATATTCCCACATTCACTCTAATAGAATGAAATGCTATTCGACTTTCCTCAAAATGCTTCGGTTACGAAGAGGAACGTGCGTTGAGTAAATAAATAAATTAAATAAACTGTGTGTTTCTGTTTCCGCTACTGACATTGGGGAATGAATGTGAGGTGGACTAATTGTGAGGCTAGGGTATTCCTTGATTTCCACACCTTCGGTAAGTTCGATCCATACCATACTATACATATTTTAATTATTGATAATCTTATCCCATCCTATTGATACCCATCTTTGTCCCAAATTATGGATTTCCGCGAAGTAGATAACCCCTGAATCTAAAATAATGTTAAAGCGGCCAAAATTAAAGCTGTTTATGTTTAAACCACATTAAAACAAAATTTAATTTACAAATAAAATTAATTGATTTTTTTTTATTCTACTGTATAATATTGTAGACTTTTTACGCATTCTTAAGTTTAACTTTATATTATAAAGGGTAAGACATCATTAGAACTCTCCCTATTAAGTGGTTATAAAGTTTGGTATTTAGGTACCTATTCCAGTCGCAGTAGTGTCAAGTCATATGATCGTTCTGTTCCGATCTGGAGGATGAATGAGCTGGCAGCCTCATGCACGTGTCATTCACATCCTCGTTACATGGCCAACGAAACATTTAAAAAAAATGATACACAAAACAAAATTAATAACAAAACGCATCTTTTAAGCGGATCTTATATTATGTAGGTTAACTGTGTTCAACTTAAAAATACCTACCGGCTAATACCTACATACTAATCTAAACGGCAAATCAGTATCACCTGAGGGAAAGTACTGGTATTCTGTCAGCATGTTATAGAAAAGAGCAGTGCTTACCCGACAGCTTACGTATAAAACAGCTTAATAAATATTCCTCTCAGCTCAACCTCACTATCAGAACAGACATCTGCTGTTTTGCTATCCAATTACATAAAATTAAAAATACGTTACAATATCATCGTTACAGGTTATAAAAGTTGTGGCGAAGAAACGGATCGGTCCCTCAAACTTTATTACTGCCATCAGGGAGACGCTAAAGGAACATTATGGAGATAAAGTTGTGGGTAAGCAGGTACTCGTATTAGAATTTTCTTTTCCGGAAGCTAATTTGAAGCTGTTACCCGGTCGGAAACGCGGTCACACACTGACAAGATCCGAAGGAAGAAACTCAGTGGGCTTGTCTTTTACTATTTTGTCATTTTTCAAGTTTATAAATTATACTACGACATATATTTGAGACTGGTATAAGGAGCATTTAATTTTAGACTTTTTTATCTTCTAATATTCAGAAATTTTGTAATAGGTACTGAAATCATACATAGTTTTTATTTTCATATCCTTTTTTATTATTAATTTGTTTATTCGTAACACTTTGAGATTCGTAAAGCGTTTTGTCAAAGCGTACTTAAGCGTATTCCCCAATAAAAGAGTTATCTACATATTCTGTGCAAAAGAGATGCTTGAGCAACTAGATTATTTTCTAAATGCTCACCACAAGCCTTACACTACTTTTTTATATCATACGATAGAAAATAAGCGAATGGCTCTCCTGTTGGAAAGAGACAACCATCGCCTATAGACACCAAAGATGTTTATGGTGCGTTGCTAACCTTGTGGTGGGTTCTTAATGCCACATGCATAATTTTACCAATTACCTCACCCTCCAAACCGGAACACGACCGTGACAAGCACTGACGCTATTGTGGCAGGAATAGGTAAGGCGGCAGTAGATTAAGACCCGGGTGAGACAATGCTGAGCTCTAACACCTAGTAGCCACGATAGTAGTGACTCGCATAGAATAGAATAGAATTTTTTATTTGCATGAAAATGGGTTACAATATAAAGGTGTTACAAGTTTATAGATCGCCATAGTCTACCGATAGTCGGTGTGCAAAAATTATACAATTCTACTTATATATATACCTAATTAAAAAATATACAATTTTACTCATAAAAATAAAAATCTATAAATGAGAATGTCATAGCCAATCTTCCACCTCTTACGAACTGCCCGGGAGAACGTGGCTGTAATATAAAGTTTGTTTTCTTTATTATATCCAGTATACTTACATGGATCACCATTCTTCTTCGACGAGCAAATGTTTTTACGTGCGTAAAGGAGGATTTCAAACATATATTGAGAAGTGACATACAGTAAAAAAAATATTTTTTTTGAAATATTCGGAAGACTTTTAAGGTTGGCTTGCCCCAAACGATTTAAATGACTTTTATTATGTTTAAATACGTAAAAACTATTTAAATGGTTTGGTGCAAGCCGCCCTAAGTCCGCCACTTGCGGCAGGTCTGGGCGGCGCGTTCCTGCTGCGCGAGGGCCGCGTCAAGTTCCACGTGATGCCGGACTTCTCCAGCGCGCCGCTGTGCAGCGACGACGACGTGGACTCCTGGCTACATTACTTCGAAATGAACGCGCCCATCATCCACATGGGGACACTCGTCACCGGAGATATGGTGAGTGCCGACGTACTAACTCATATTCACATTAAATCTCTTACGCGATAGGCAGAGTGTACCAGATAGCCTTGCCTTACTTTTCCATAATATTTATAACTCTCTTCATACAAGCCGGCCACCGAGACTGTATTTGACCTTCGGATAGCATTCGATCAATTTGACGAAGGTCAGTAGGTAATTATCTTCTGGTTTTCCGCATTGTACATTTTATAGTAAAGTAAGCTAAGTATCTACTTTAAAAATGAAACTACCTACGTTAAATATTGAACTTTAAACATTAGATTCACCGGGTACATGTTTCTTTGAAGAATATTAGATTATAGGATTTTCCCACATAAACCGGCTTATGTATATATTTAAATATCAGTCTACTAAAATGTTCTAGTAGGTATACATGCAAACATCTTATGTTATGTTTGCATGTATTTATACATGTATACATTTTATACGTTAGTCTGGAAGAACGTAATCCCGTGTTGGTACGGGCCCCCTCTGCACAACAGAGCACCTGCTGTTCGGTCAGGTAGTTTGTAAGAGTCTAACCATTGGCAAT
>DWBA01000922.1:0-11653 GCA_018236825.1 Apodemia zela
GATGTGGTATACATCCTCTACTATACCGCAGAGCTCGCAGTTAGGCGAGGTTGTCTTCCGTATTAGATGTTTGAATTTGTTTAATGGAATGTGACCCGAGCGAAGTCTGAGAGCTGTAACAATTTCTAGCCTAGTTTTATAACAAGTATTAAGACTTATCCAAGGTATACGAGGAGGCTCCGCTTGAACAACTTTATACCATATACCTTTTTCCCGAGCGCGTATGTCAAAGTACTCTTTCCAATTTAAATGACATTTATTTTTGTATTTTATCATAATTTCCGAATAGTCAGGATATATATTTTCTTTTTCATTACCCTCTGTTAAAGCCAGTCTTGCCAACCGGTCAGCCTCCTCGTTACCCGTTATGCCAATATGTCCAGGTATCCACTGGATTCTTACATATTTGTTATTTTGTTTAAGGTGGACGATTTGATTTAAAATCTTATAGGCTATCGATGTAGCTCGGAAGCCCGAGGCACATCGAGCCAAATGTTGAATTGAACTTTTACTATCCGAGAATATGGCAATACGATTGCTTGTGACGGTTGCAGCATGTGACAAAGCTTCAGATATAGCTATAAGTTCTGCTGTCATAATAGATATTGGACCAGTAATTCTTAAGTAGTGTTTTTTCATACTATGTGGATCAAAGAATGAGCATCCTAGTGTGTTGCTTTTTTTTGAGCCGTCACAAAAAATCGTGTGCCATCCGTTATATCTACTGTGAAGGTTATATAGCACTGTAGACCTCAAAACAACTTTGTCATAGTTGTTTTTAGGCCCATTGAGGCTCTCTAAATCATAAAAAAAAACTTCATCAACCTGAATATTTGATAACCAGGTAGATAGACTAAACATATCCAGTATGGGGGCACTATAGACTTTCTCCTGTTTAGTTTGCAAATAGAGTGTGGCCAGAAGAGGTTTCTTTTTCTTTGACCAATAGCTATTCCCACATAAAGAACTAAGCTCATTTAAAGATTTAGTTGTGAAGTTATTTAGCCATGATTGTGACTTTAGACAGTATTTATATCCTAGGTATTGGCGTCTCAAATGGAGAGGAGGTAAACACAATTCAGCTTCCATGACATGTATAGGTGTGGTTTTTATGAAACCACCAATTATACGTAAAGCTTGATTTTGAATTTTCTCTAATTTGTAGATATGTGAATAAGCGCTACTATCGTAAATAAAACTGCCGTAATCTATACGACTCCGAATTAGAGAAATATATAAATTTCGAATATGTTTGGGATGAACGCCCCAACCAGACCCAGCTAATACTTTCAGAATGTTTAAAAATTTTTGAGTTTTCCCACACACTTCGTTTATATGTTTACTCCATCGCAAGGAATAATCTAACCAAAAACCTAAATATTTAATTTCACGTACAATTTCTAGAATTTGCCCATTAATTTTTATATTTAAATCAGGAGAACGACTTTTATATCCTCTGTTAAACACAACGCATTTAGACTTATTATAGGAAAGTGTTAAGCCCAGTTGATTTAAGAAGTTAACAACAATGTCTACAGAACTTTGTAAGTCTATGAAACTTTTAGATAAATCAGAATTAGACGTATAGAGGACAAAATCATCAGCATATTGTGACACATATGTATTATGAACTAGAAAACAAATTTTCCTTGTCACAATATTAAACAACAATGGCGCAATTGGGTCACCTTGAGCAATACCTTTGCTAGTCCATCTACAGATATCTAATTCAGAATTATCTTCTGCCTTTATGTATAAATGTCTTTCTTTTAAAAAGTTATAAAAATAGTTGCAGATTAATTTACCCGCTTTAATATCGTCCAACGCATTAATAATTTCTTCTACAGGAATGTCATTATAGGCATTATTAATGTCCAGAAAACATGCTACAGTCTGATATTTTTTAGAAAGCCCTATCTGTATGTTTGTCACTAGTCTAACTAATGAGTCCAAGCATGAATGACATTTTCTAAATCCTGTTGAAAATTCTGATATTATCTTATGATTTTCAACATACCATTCTAGCCTTTTACCAATTAAGTCATGAAAAACTTTGCAAACACAAGATAATAACGAAATAGGTCTTAACTTATTAGGTGCATTAGATATATTATATCCTACTTTTGGAATTGGTATAATTAATATATTACGCCACTGATTTGGTACATAAGATGATTTATAAATATCGTTAAACAAATTTAATAAGAATTCTTTAGTTATAACAGGTAGATTTGACAACATGGAGTAGGTAATACCGTCGATGCCGGGTGAAGTGTCATTTTTTTTCTTTTTCAAACAAATATTTAATTCTTGTAACGAGAATTCAGCTTCCAGTAAGTTGTTTACAGAAATGATTATTGGGGGTGAAGGGGTAACAAAATCCGGAGTAATAGAATTTAAGAGTTTTTCTTTTTCATCTTTACATATGTCTGTCTTAATATCCTTATAGCCTTTTATCCATCTCATTTTCCGCCACATGTCCGATGGGTTACAGCTAGTATCTATATTATTGCAAAATGATTTCCAACTGTTTATTTTAGCTTTATGAATTTCGCGTTTGGTAATAGCTATTTTTTGTTTTAAAATATCAAAATTTTGGGGAGTAGGATTTCTTCTAAATTGAGATAACGCAAGTCTACGTTCTGCAACTAATTTGGAAAGAAAGGGATTCCAATATGTTTTAGGCTGAAAACTTGAGCAAGGGTCAGTGGGGATCTTATAAAAAGGTATACATTTATCAGCTGCCACAATAATTTCATTTATAAAGTAATTGTATTTTTCTTCAACATTATTAAAAGTAATAAAATTTGCAAAAGATGAGGATAGATAGGCTTTGTATGCAGACCAATCTGCTTTTTTTAGATTTCTTTTTTTATTAAATTGCTTTTTGTACGAAAAATTTAGAGACATTTTGATTAACAAATGATCACTACCTAAACATTCCTGAAGGACATTCCATCTGCAATGTATTGCTAAATCTACCGTGACAAATGACACATCTGGAGAGCTTTTTTGAACCGTATTATTAGCCAACTTGATTCTTGTAGTTGAACCATCATTGAGGGAAACAAACTGACATTCCATTGACGCATCCAGTAGGTTAATACCTCTCGAATCATTTTTATATGACCAGTTTGTATGATGAGCATTAAAATCGCCCGCTATTATAGTTTTACCTGAGAATTTAGAAAATAAGTCATACCAATCAGAGTAAGTTGTATGTATAGATGACGGGCAATATATAGATACAATATTATTCAAATTTTTACAGTTCAATACTTTAATGAAAATAGCTTCGATACCTGAGTTATTTATTTGAAGTGAGCAAATACGACTCCTTATGGACTTGTGTATTATAAGGGCTACGCCACCATACGAGTCTCGTCTATCCTTTCTGTAGACATTGTAGCCGGACAAAGAGAATGAAGTGTCATGGTCGAGCCAAGTTTCACTAAGTAAAATTATGTGGATATTTTCTCGATTTACAATGAGATCTAAATCAGTTTGTTTGGGCTTAACACTTTGGGCATTCCATTGCAGTATGTTGACAACGAGATTGTCATTACCTGTGTCAGCCATTGCAAAGGATACCCAACAAATTCTCTACAATTTTACCACTTTTTAAGAAATTAACTATTACTTCTTTAAATTCCTCAAAGATAATTTTAATAACACTACAAATTTTCTCCTCAAACTTAATATTACTAATGCAAATATCCTTTATTTTATACAAAAGCTTTTTTAACTCGTACCTTTTTTCAGATTTTTTCCTTTCAGGTTCTTCTATATGTGATTCAAAACATGTTTCAGATAAACTCTCTTCTTGGTCACTGGTTTGTGCTCTGTGCTGAATGTCTTTTTTCTTTTCTTTTTTGTTGTTAGCTGTATTCCTTTTTTTGACCGATGTGCTTGTGACGGGTAAAATTGGGGAGGACTCACGACAAGCATCTGCTTGATTTAGTAACCTATCTTTGTAAGATGAGGTACCTATATGGAAAATTTCTTCTCTTTTGTCATCTTCACTGATTATAGTATTTTTTCTTTTGGCTGGATCAGTTTTTTTTGTATTTTCTAAATTTTTGAAATATGTAGCCAAAGCTACCCTGTAGGTACAATTATCTTGAGACATTATTTCTCTCAGCACTTTTTCTTTTTTAAAAATAGGACACGATTTATCTAAGGCCATATGATTTCCACTGCAATTCACACACACGAATTCTTTTAGCTCACAGTTGTCATGATTTGCTCCACATTTTGGACATATAGGATTTTTAACTGGGCATAACCGCGACAAATGACCGTATTTCCAACACTTTGAGCATTGAGATACAGGAAATATGTACTTGTTAACCATGAACCTACACCCATACCCATAAACAAATGCTGGTACAGTATTAGAATTAAAACAAAATCGTACAGTTTTACTTGGTTCCCATCTACCTTCTTCTGTAAATCTTTTTAATCTTCTAACTGAAATAATTTCGAACTCACTCTCAAAATTTTCCATTATCTCTTCCTCTTTCATATCCAGGTCAATATGCTTCACAATACCATATGTCAAATTTAACTCCTGCGTCATTTGGCATCGATAATCTAGTTCACGGAACTTTTTATTAGTTAACAATTTTCCGGCGTTTTCTTTTTTCCCAAATTGAATTAAGACTCTGTTAATATTTTTGTACTTAATCCTCAAAACACCCTGTATATTTTCTGATTTTAACAGCTTTGCTAAGGCCATTTGCTGCGGTAAAGCTTGCTTAGATGTAACACAAATTTCGAAAGTCTCCTCCACTTCCTCTTCAGACATATTATTATTGTTATCGTTATGTCCCAGCTCTCTAGAGTGCATCCTATTCATTTTTTTCTTTCTTCTTTGCACTGTGACAAATTCAGTTTCCTCTTCTTTTTCCTCACTTGACTCCGATCGATCTTTTCGCTTTTCTGCACGCGCTACTTCCATACCTAGGTTATCATCCCATTCTAGCTCCTCACTTGCGAGTTGATGTAAATCCCTTGCACTATGTTCACTAATAGGCGGTGCACTATGTGTCATTTCATTATTTTCGTCACCCATCTCGACATGGAAATTGAGGGTAGTCGTAAAAAAAAACAAACACTGATATATACGTTCCGTAATCAGTACGTGTCCGCTCGCTCCGGCTGCTAGCGCGCGACTGATTACTAACAGTTGCTCGCGACTTCGTTCAAATAACCAAATATCATTACTTCTCTTTGTTAGATCGGGTGAAAAAGTAGCTTATGCCACTCACTTATTTTATATGAATTGGGGGAATTCATATAAAATAACGTCAATCGAGTAGAAGCGCGTAGGGCTCTTACACACATAAGCACGATTGAACATACATACATAATATGTAAATAAATGTGTAAGGGTCCTAACCGCTTCGACTAGATTGACGTTTTGTTAATCATAATCATTTATTGCAACAAATATGGTACACATTAAGTTGATATACATTTCACTTGTTCGCATATTTCACCTTATGGCATTGGTTACGAACATTGGATTGGAAGTGGAAACCTGGATAATGTAGCTTTCTAAAGGCGAAAGAAATTTTAAAATCAGTCGAGTAGTTTTCGAGTTAAATGGTAACAAACAACAAAAAATAAAATTATTCCTTTTTATGATATTACTTTAATATGTTATATTCTAAATTGGCGAAAAAATATATATTGGCATTTTATTAACTTTCAATGTATAAATCCGGGTCTCTTAAAAAATAAACCATTTGTCTTCCAGTAAGACAGGTAGTTCAAGGCGAACATAGGCCAAACGTGACACGTTTGCTGCTATGGTATGAACATAACTTACCCATTTTTAGGGTTCCGAAGTAAAACTAAGAACCCTTATAGTTTCGCTTTGGCCGTCCGTCCTGCCGTCTGTCCGCAATCTAGCTCAGACCCTTACTTCTAGAAAGTTTCGATTTGGCAGGAATATAAGTACAAATGAGTAATAGCAATAAAGTGGTACAATAAAAAAATATTATTTTAAGGTAGCTGTACATGTAAAGTGGGGATGTTTTTTTTTTCCGCGCACCCCATGGTGTGGGGTATCCTTGGATAGGTTTTCAAAAAATATTGTAGGTTTGCAAATACAAATTTTCGATTAAGGGATTCGTTTCTTTTGATTGATAAATTCTGATGATTTTTTAGCAACTTCGGAACACTACATTGCGCGTGGCCCAACACGCACCATGCTAATTTTTACAAGTGCTCATAACAAAAACAAACTGGTATTCTAAATATGCTGCAACCTCCCGTGCATAACTACAGTATTAAATATGAGAATCATAAGTAGTTTCTCATATGTAGGGTATGAATGGAAGAGTTTATAGAGGCCGTCCAAAAATAATTCACAAAAAGTAGGTCAAGTATTCGTCATCAGTATTCGTTTTAAATCTGGACCGAGCGTTGACCGAATATTTACATCCGGTCATAATTTGAATACATTTTACTGTATGATATATATCTGACCGAACAAACATTTTTTTGGACTATGGCAGTGTTTCTTAAACTTTTGATAAACATAGACCACTTTCAGGACTTCAAAATTACCACGGACCCCAGTTGAAAAATTATTGTGGGAAAATAAAACAATGTATTCAAGAATTTAGTCATATTTACAATCCTACTTTGATACCACATTAAAATTTTATCTGATATGGGTTCGCGGGTTAAATAATTGCAAATCTATATTAATATTATAAATGCGAAAGTTTGGATGTATGGATGGATGTTTGTTGCTCAATCACGCCAAAACCACTGAACGGATTTGGATGAAATTTGGCACACAGGTAGATAATGACCTGGAATAGCACATAGGCTACTTTTTATCTCGAATCCCGAAATCGTTCCCGCGGGATTTACCAAAAACTTTTTTAATGCAGCGGGCTGCACGCTGCAGCTAGTAATTTATATTAATTTGATCGCACCGTTTCACTCCAGTAGGAACATTGAACGTGATTAGGATTTTCGGTTTATCGCAATTTGTCGTTTTATCGGCTGGCTAGATCTAGTGGCGATCACCACCGACTTTAGTATTAGAAGAATAATTATTTCCAAATTAGGAATTACGGCTATAAATGTTATTTAATATAGTTTAAATGTTAATATAATGGGATATATTTTGGTTAACTGTTACATATTTATTACAATAAATGTAACAATAATTCCGTTTAATGGGTACCTTCACTAGTGGACAAATTTAGAAGAGCGCAAATAAAAAGATATTTAATTACTCCTGTAATATCAAAAAGACTAAAAGCTGTTCTAAGAACTAGAGAGGCTAGCATTATGTATTGATTACAAGCCTCGTTATTATTTTTCTATGCATATGTGAATAATTAATTTTGAAAATTCTTTTTGTTTGTGAGGGTTTTCTTCCCGCGTGGTCCCATTTTAATTTGGTAAAGATCTGGTGAAGGGTTCCGGAGATGGGATGTCGGTAGCTGCAGTTTTACTGTGTTTAAAGTATTATTAGTAGTCGTAATAGTAGTAGTAACCACCTCTGTGGTCTAGTGGTCCGGTGTCGGAGTTGACTACACGAGGTCCCGACCCCGATTCCTGGGTCGGGCAATTAAAAAAATATCAATTTTTTTTAGTTTTCTGATAAAATAACGTTGCCCGGGATTGGAAAAGTGCCCGGTTGACGATAGGCTACCCACCTATCACATTGTGGGACCGAGTATCTTCTGCTAATCGTGGGTGCACTGGTTGTATCTCTGCCTACCTCTTCGGGGATACGGGCGTGAAGATAATTACTGTACACACTCATACAATT
Source organism: Apodemia zela (assembly GCA_018236825.1). Lineage (NCBI taxonomy): Eukaryota > Metazoa > Arthropoda > Insecta > Lepidoptera > Riodinidae > Apodemia > Apodemia zela. The sequence goes on from DWBA01000922.1 coordinate 7,802, forward strand.
AACTCTTGTACTGTTTTACAAAATGTATAATTGGTAACACCTGTGATGGGAGAAAAAAATGTAATCGGTCTATACTCTTAATAAGTATCATCACGCCCGGTGCCCTTGCGGGTCAGGTAGAGTGAACCGAATATCTATAGACTTTGAAATTCATTATCATTCACGGGTTCATCGATTGCTAAGGTTGGATAGTCCACAACGCCGCATTTTACTGATCTGATAACGATTAGGTACAACTTTTTTTTAGCGATAACCGTGACCGACAACTTTAAGTGCACATCCGAGGCATGGAGATGTTAAAACACCACCACTATACTCCAAGCTCCGACTGAGATTTGGATTTTCGAGAAAAATCTCGAAAATACCTTAATAACAAAATTTCTCCATCCGGAATCAAACCTGGAACCTCGTGATCTAAGCCGATATCTAATCCCTAGTTACAAAGTTATTGAGTAAAATACGATTAATTGCATTAAAAAAACTTAGCTTGATTATACATATCTATAATAATCAGAGATTCATTTAAGGTCAGTCCGACATAACTGTTAGCCCAATGTTTTCCGTCTCTCAAAGCAAATAAAATTCCTTTGTAGCCGACTAGATGAGATACTGCTATGATATTTATCAAATACGTGCCCGCTTATGTGTAAAAAATACAATGGAAGACTAGAATGAGCTGGCCATATATTATTGTTAGTCGCCCGATAGTCTATTAAAAATATTCGGTACTATGGAAACTCGAAAATTAGTCACTTTTTAATATCAAGCTAATCTCGAATCGAATCTAAACTCAGAATAATTTCATTGGATAACAAGTAATTATTATAAAAACAAAAATCTAACTGCGACCCAAACCATAAAAACATAGCCTTCCTCTTCTTATAGCACTCTCACAGTTAAGATGAAACTAATAGTAATAACACATCTCAAGTATAAATCTATAAAGCCGTTTAAGCTAAGAAATACAAACATACATATATAGATACACATATTCGATAAACATATTATCAAAAACAAATATGACAGAAACAAACAAATATCACAATTTTACTTTTATTTTATTTGTTTGTATACACATTATACAGTGAGTAACAAAAACTTTGTCGGATTCAAAAGGAGCCCATAATAATATGTTCGATGACACTATATGATGACGTTTGATGATATTTCATATTATACAAAAAATAATTAAGTGATTCTATTTACTATCACAAAATGTTATTTTATTTAAAAATATTCGTATTTAGCTTTAAATTTCCCTAAAATTTATAAAATATTTAAACTCTATTACATCACGTCCCGTCAGTGAAGGCACACCTTTAATATCGTTACCGCTTCGAAGCGGATGCGACTACGATTTTAAAGACTCCTCCTTTCACTAAGACTTACATATGTCTGTCTGTCATCTTGTGTTCCCATGGGGAATAATAAAAAAAAAATTGAAATATTTTATAAGGAAAATTTTACTTCCAATTCAGAAAATAAATGATATATCATTTAGATCCAATAAATGAAATATAAATGATATATTATTTATACATAGATAGCAGTATTTTTTTTGCCTAAAAATAAAGACTAAAAGTTATAAACATGTATTTTAGGCAGTTCTAAAATGTTTGTAAATTTTAGTTTGTTTCTTAGTTTATTTGTTCTAATATTATAATTTATAAGGCTAACTCATTATGTTTAAGCAACGTATTATAAACTTAATACCATTACAAAAAGTTTCAAAATGATCATATACTCGATTATAATACGACATGTTTTAAAAGTCGATTCGAAATATAATCGAGAATCAATAGTAGTGACATAACTGCTTTAAGAACGTGGTTATTACACAGAGGCGATGCGTGGGCGGCGGGGCTCTTTAGTCGGTGTGTTTTGGTGTATACAGTATTTTAGTATTCATTGATTACATTGCAACATATACTTATACATTCTATACCTATAATCTCTGCTTTAAAATAGGGCTTCCGGGCTCCCTTTGAAGAATAGACCAGCTGCCGTTCTTCTCTATATGTTGCTCCAAACTCTCAGCAATCACCATGCCAAATTTTATTAACTTCGGACCCATGGTTTTTGCGTGATTGACGGACAAACAGACAAAAATTCTAATAGGTACACAATTAGTTTTTTCTTCTGTTTTCCATTCTTTAACCGACCCAATTAATATTTTTAAAAAATCTTGCAGAAATCACTTTTCACAAGTGTGTATAGATGATTATAATTGAACCTGCTAAATGTGAATTGTAATTCACATTTACTATCTCTATTTAAAATGCTGTCGAGATTCTTGAATCAATGGTAGTAAGAACGTAAGAAGGTGGTTATTACACACAGGGATGTGTGGGCGGCGGGACAGTTAACGTGTTTTGATGTTTGCAGTGGAGAACTTATAATAGACAGTGATTTCAACACAACAGGTTATCTAGTATGTGACATAAATATTATTCGACTGATATAAAACTGATCATGAGGTCCCGGGTTCGATATCCGGGTTGGGCAAAAATAGTGCTATTGAGGTTTTTTGAGATTTTCTCGAAAATACAAAATCTCAGTAGCAACTCAGGGTCTGCGGGGGTGTCTGATGAGCACGTAAAGCCATCGCTCCCGGCTATCGCTAGAAATAGTCGATAATCGTTATCAGGGTCGGTATAATGCGGTGTATAAATAAAAATAATAAAATAATAAAAACTTTATTTTCATTCATACAAGAAAACACATATAACACATGTATAGTCAGTTCAGCATTGTCTCGCCCGGGTCTGGTGCCACCGCCTTACCTATTCCTGCCGCAATAGCGTCAGTGTTTGTCACTGTCATATTCCGGTTAAGAAGATAAGGAAGGCGATAAACTTATGCATGTTCCATTTCAACCGTCACATGGGTAACAACGCACTATTAACATCGTTGGTGACTATAGACGATGGTTATCACTATCAGTTTGTTTGCTGTCATATAAGATAAAGCTCTAGTAAATATTGGCAGTGCTTGTCACTGTCTTGTTCCGGTTTGAAAAGTAAGTTAGCCGGATAGGAACACCTACATTAACATCTTTGGTTGTCTCCCTCCATCAGGAGAACCATCTACATTTGTTTACCGGCTACCTTTTTCTCCAAACCGGAACACGACAGCGACAAGCACCGACGCTATTGCAACAAGAACAGGTAAGGCGGTGGTATTAAACTAGGTCGCGGAAGTCTAATCGGTAAATGTATTTGAAAGAGCATTTATACGGCAGCAACGCGCCAGATACCAGCTAGTGTTATATAAAAAGGAACTAATACTACAGATTATATAATAGTTACTGTTGTAACTTAACTTAAACGTTTATGGTTTTTTTTTTGAGGATTATTTCTATCGTTTACAAATAAATCACTGAGTGTTATACAGGGTGAAATTTGAGTATTATAATTTAAACGCAGTGAAACTGCAGCAACCGACTTCCCATTTCATGTATCTCCGGAACCCTCCATCAAATTTTCAACAAATTATAATGGGACCGCCTATATATAATAATTTTGTAAATCCGTCCACAAACTCCGGAGTAATCGCATAACATACACATAAAAAAAAACAACATACATGCGAATTGAGAACCTCCTCCTTTTGGGAAGTCGGTTGGAAATGCATACACCTTTTTCAGTTTTTTTTAAATATTTCGAAAATAAAACGAAATTTCGATATATTTTAAATAAACTTAAAAAGGACAGTTTTTTAACATAATAGCTTATTGAAATTATTTTTAACTTCCCACTACGTTAGTAGATTTTCGAAAATCGAGTTTTCACCGGATCTCCACGTTTTGAGGTCCTACGAACCTTTCCTGACTATTTTCACGATGACGTCACT
>DWBA01000923.1:0-11653 GCA_018236825.1 Apodemia zela
CAAACATCCTCTTTTATACATATATTAAAATTTAGGCCCTTTGAAGAAGCACGTGACTGTACGACATCCATGAGCGTCTTGGCAGACGGCGACGCACACTTGCGTTGTTTTTTAGTCAAGAAAACAGTTTATATTTTCATACGAAGACTCGACCGAATAGCGCTGGAAGACAATGTAACCCTTCCGGGAATAATGTTTTAGGGTGCCACTGCATGGACAGTATACCTGGAATGTTAGAGCACGATTTTTAGTAGCAATATGACGAAAAATGAATGTGGCAATTGAAATACCAGGGCCACGTTATCGGGCGAAGATTCTTGGGACGTTGTCGCGATAAAACTGACTACTACGGTGAATTACATAGGCGTATAATGTCATAAGTCGGCAATAATTCGGGTAATAGTAAAATAATAGATCTATCTCGCTTCAGCTTGCGATGCAAAAACGAGATGGACTGTTTGGTACATATGTACATTTTACACCAACAACCCGTCGCGTGGCGCCCCAAAATGTCTTCTTTTCTATACTCGTAGTTTTATTATATGCATGGAGTATAGAGGTAAGTAGGACAAAATATGTGGATAGAAGTGTACATCAAAAAGCATCTAATAGTGGTCGTACCTCTCATAATTTTAGGAAGGAAACTGTAAAAGCGCTGTTAAATACGTATGCTCAACCCACTTCACTCCGTCTACAACAGCTATGTTCATATCGTAGTTTATCCTACTCCAGCGCCATTCTGGTAGGCATTTGAAACTTTATTTTCAGTAAATAACTGGACACTATTATAATTTATAACTTAACTTTTCCCTAAACTAATAAGTTGGTTATTACCTCTATACTTTGTGCTTATATGTATAGCGTGACTTGTTAAAACTCTTAAGTGTTGCCAGAACATTTATGTGTATATTTGAATAAGGTAACACTATCTTCTGCAATAATGAATATTTCTTTTTTTGTTAGTTAAAATGCAAAAAGCACTGTACACCATGAAATTGTCATTAAAAATAAGCAATGTTTTTTTTCCAACAACAAGACTATGGTCATAAAATGTGCTTTATCTGATCTTTAATTTGTACCTGTATAATATTAATATTAGATACATAAACTTTAAGTATATTTAGGTGGACTCACACTGAGTCACACGTATTGGAAAGGTCCTAAGACTGCTGACAATGTGCAATGCACCAACGCTCTTTCCAAAATTATATTGTATAGGTATTTCGTGATTTTGTGGTGGACGTCGCTTTTTTAAACCAGGAACCAATTCTAGATAATATTCATATTCTGCCGTCTTGAACTGATTTATCATTAACTACAGAAATAATATCATGCCAGGAGACAGACAGATGCGTAGGGAATTTTTTGTTTATATTTCATAATAATATTGTATATATTATTGTATTTAAATTGGTAAAACATCAAGTAATATAATATTGTGGTCCTAGTCAAAAAATCGAGCGAAAAATATGCATATATAAACCGTTTAACGATATAATCTTAATTCAATAACTGGCTTTTGAATTAAAACTACTACCTACCAGTTATATCGAAATAATAATGAATCCGCTTACTACTAATCGCTCAGCTTTAATATTATTTTTGAAACTGTTTTTTTTTTCAAGTCACGTGTATACAATATAACATATACATATTATTATATTGTTCATAATATGATATAGCGATACTTAAAAATTGCGTGAAATTGCGCGTAATGTTTTTTAACATCATTTGATTAGTTTATAAACTGTAATATGCTTGTTCTATTTTATAGACTTCAGTGGGTATTAAGCGAATAAACAAATTTATGAACAATGACGAGCTTGATGAGAGTGCTGTTGAACACGATAAAAAAGAACGTAAGTGTTATTTATTTAGCATTTAACTGTAATACTATAGTAGTTCCTCGAATGATTAGATTGAGGAAACCGCATGCGATAGGTCTAAAAACATAATTTGCCAAGGCTGTTTGCTTTATAATTAACTTCATAGCATACTTAAGATCCTTAGTTTCAAAGTAGGAATATCGAATTTGTGGTGTAATTTTAAGTTATTATTTTTATGTAATTTAATAACACTTTTCTTCGTATTTAAATTAATTTTAAATCTCTATATGAAAGAGAAGTGTATTTTTGTAGTTATAATTGTTAATTTGGGTCGTCGGGGAAAAGTGTTACTGAGGTTTTTTCGAGGTCTTTCTAGAAAATCCAAAATCTCAGTAGCATCTCGGAGTCTAGCGGGTGGTGTGTTACCACTCCCGGTCCTCTGATAAGCTTGTAAAGCCGTCGGTCCCGGTTATCGCTAGAAATAGTCGATAATCGTTATTAAGTCGGTAAAATGCGACGACGGGGATCACTAATCTTTTTCTGAGAATTAAGAATTAATGTATTCAGTAGCTAATTAATTAAGTCAGTAAAATATGATGGCCCTGTTGGTCTTGTGGTTCCGCGTTCGAATCTCGGTTGAAACGACATTTTTTGGAAATTCTTTCTGTCGTAGAGAGGAGTTTACTAGCGGTATATCAACAGCCCTGAGAACCTGAGAAAGTAAATCTAAAATATTAAAACGCGCAATTTTTATGAAAACCAAAAACTTAAAAATATTACTAACTCAATCTATATTTATACTGCTGAAATTATTAATTGTTTATCGTTCTGTAATTGGTCTTTTATTTTGTCTATTTTCTATAATATCCGACATAAAATTAAAAACTAATATTATTTTTAATTTTATAAAAAAATAGGAGAAAAAAAGTAAAAAGTATCTTCACACCCATATCCCCGAAGGGGTAGGCAGAGGTACAACCAGTGCACCCAGAATTAGCCCGAAAATACTCGGTCCCACAATGTGATAGCTGGCCAGCCTATCGCCAACCGGCCACTTTATCCAATCCCGGGCAATATTGTTTGTATCAGAAAATTTTTTGAATTGCCCGACCCGGGAATGTGGTCAACTCCGACACCGGACCACTAGACCACAGAGGCGAAAAAGTAGAAAAAGTTGTAATTTAACTGCTTGTAATTATTATAAAATTTAAAAATATGTGACGTCACACCGTCACTGTTACACGAGGGGGGAGGGGATTGTCAAGTGTCCCTTACAAGGACACGGGGGAGGGACTATAGATGGTCACAACCTATGGCACTAGTCGATTAATTAGTCTTTTTTTATTTATTTTTTATTTTTGAAAACCAGAGAGTCAGTTGACTTTTGTTTTTCTCTGCCTTCCTTCGCATATAAAATGACGTGGTTACATTCCTCTTGTCGTCAAGATACCCTAAGCCGAGGTTCGGTCTCACAGGAGACACCCTTAGGGCGGGCTCTTAGCCCACTTAATTTAAACTCTGGCTTAGCACTCTGCTCGCCCGAAAAAGCCCGGTACTGCAGTGAAGGTCACTTTGACCAACTGCTTATGTTCATTTCGAAAAAATGTGGTTGGTGAAATGGTTACATTTAAATTTTATTTTGTTGCAATTGCAATTATTTTTTCTTCAGCAAACCCATTGGTGATAGAAAATGGACATTTCACGTGGGGAGATGGAGATGCGGAGCTTACCTTAAAAAATATTCAATTGAATATTCCAAAGGGAAGCCTTGTCGCTATCGTAGGCACTGTCGGATCTGGCAAAAGCTCGCTGCTGTCTGCTATGCTGGGTGAAATGAATAAGACTTCCGGTCGAGTCAATGTCACTGGTAAGTAATATATTCAAAGTCACTAGTATTTACCGCCCGTCGGTCGACTGGTTAGCGAACCTAACTACGAATCGATGGGGCTCGGGTTTGATTCCCAACAGGGACAAACATCTGTGTGATGAGCATAGATGTTTGTATTTCTGGGTTTGGGACTTTGTTAAATACATTTCAGTATTTATATATGTATTTCTATGTATAAGTACTGTTGACTGACACCCATATCACAAGAAATAATTGCTTACTTTGGGTTAGATCAATTCGTGTAATTTATCCAGTGATATTTATTTATTTATAATCTGATAGAGAGATATATGTATGTTGCCGCAATTGCACATCTAACACTTCTGTTTAAGAAAAACACGTGAAGTTTCGTCCCAGCTATTGCATATAATAATAAAAAAATCGTTAAACTTGTCAAATGTTCCGATAAGGTACCTACTTTTGTTGTTGATAAACTGGTGATTCGTAGTGAACGTAACCATTTAAACTAAAGGTAATGTCATTTATTGGGACACTTTCTTGTTTTGGATTATTTCAGGTAGTGTTGCGTACGTCCCACAACAAGCGTGGATCCAGAATGCAACATTGCAAGATAACATACTTTTCGGGAAACCACTAGAGAAGTCTCGATACAACAACGTCATCAATGTGTGCGCTCTAAAGCCGGACTTCGATGTCCTCCCCGGGGGCGATCAAACGGAGATTGGTGAAAAGGGTAAGTTTTTGAAATCTCAATTTTTAGTTGACCATCTTATTCCTACAGCTTCGCATGCCTAATACATTTATATATATTTAGAGAAATTGTGGTTAACCCAAGACCGATTAAAACAAAAACCGGCATGTGATTTTTTTTTTGATGTCATTTACTTTATAATCGTGTAAAAAATGTTACGCTTAAAATTGGTATCGCATGATTACATTGCATAGTTACATTATTTTATGGTTATTTTTGCCATAATACTCTTAATTCTTAAGGGTTTTTTTTTAATTTACTGACTGTGTGCTCGATTATTTTTATTTCTATTTCACACCAACTTTCCGTCTCTCTGTTCACCCGTTTAGGGTGAATGTTCAAAAATCCTTTCTTAGTGCTCCATTACAGACTATATAACGGACTCTTGTACAAAGTTTCATGTTTCTAGGTCCGCTGCTTGTTAGGTTGTGCAGTGTCTGTTAGACAGTGAGCGTTAGCGTTTTATCAAGTAGATAGGTAAATACGCCTACCGATTTTAGTTTTGAAGCATTATGCGAGTTTTAAAAGCCTTAAAGATGCTGTGAAAATTGAACTGGTTGGCACAAATCCATATCTATACATAAAATAAAAAAAGTCTGTTTAAGGATTGATTACAGAAGCAAACAATTTTTTGTCTGTTAATTTGTCAGTCAATCACGCAAAAACTACGGTGCAGATATTAATAAAATTTGGTGGTTGGTGGTAGCTAAGAGGATGGAGCAACATATAGAGTAGTTGTTATCCTGGGTTCAGTTCCAGTAGAAGAAATAAAAAAAAAAACAGTTAAAAAATGCTAATTACCAGAATATTGTATACGTCCATACGTTGCGCGTGCGGAACCGCGGGCAAAAGCTAGTGTATTATATATTAATACGCAACAGTAATAATTATAACTTTTAGAGATAGAAAATAGTCTAATAACAATTTTTATCTCTCACCAGGATCAGACAGATAGATAATGTTTGACATCAGCACTTAAGTGTAAACAATTAATAAGTTTAAGAACTTAAATCGATGTCATACTTTAAAGATTTACTATTAGCCCTCAAGTGCCAGCTTTTATTGACCTTGCAAACAATAGCACAATAATTATAAAGGTCAAATTTAATAGGAGTTGAATGAAGTAAATGCCCTTGACGAATTTACTCCAAGTCATGGTTACTTAAAGTTGATGTCATGGCTACCCGTAACTAAACATTTTACACGACCCTCTTACACACGCAACTGTAAAAATAAATTAATCACCAATACATAAATTTCACTTTATTTATATATATTTTTTAATATCATAAGATAGCAAACAAGCAGATGACTCTCTAGATGGAAATAGACAACCATCGCGTATGGACACCAAAAATATTAATAGTTCGTTGCTATCGTTGTGGCGGGATTTTAATACCACATGCTTAATTAAGTTTATCGGCTACTTTTTTTGTCATCTAGGTATCTTCATCAAAAAAGTATTTTTAAAATAATTGAGCTCCTGCTGGATTTTGCGCTACTGGACTTTTCTGGCGGTTTTTACAGCAGGCTTATAGAATAACTGTAACGCTAGAAAATATTTTGGGGAAGATTATTTTCTAAACCCTGATGAAGGAAAACGGAGGATATTACAAACGAATTAACTGGACGCAATGTTATTTTTTTAAATTTATTTAATTCTTTTTTGTACACAGTAATCACTAAAACAGAACAAAGAAAATAAGTACAATGGGCGAGCTTATCTCTAGTATCTAGATTTCTTCCAGCCATCCCGTGACAAGGAAATATTATAAACAAACATAATTATTGACTTGGTGTTTTCCTCTCTCAGTATTCTGTCTGGATTTAAATAATTTAGCACTCTATAATCTTCTTGTATCGCTTCATCGTCAATTGAATCAAAAATATCCATAATTTTTACCACTTTATTATATAATATTTGCCACTTTAAGAGCAAAAATACGAATATAACCTACAAACGTATAATGCACACAATGACGGCAATGTCACAGTTAACGAGTTAACTAAACTAGGATGTAAGGGGACAGTCAATTTTATTTGCCAGTTAGAGTACTTAACTGACCGTTAGAGCCTATCTATCAATTAAAAAATTGAGATTATTGTTAAATATGGAATTTATGTTATCTTGTCGTTTAACTGACCATTGAAAAATCGTGCCTTAATGTTGTTATTTTTTCAGGTATAAATTTATCGGGTGGACAAAAGCAGCGTATTTCACTGGCCCGCGCCGTGTATTTCGACTCTGACAATTACTTCCTTGATGACCCACTAAGCGCAGTCGACTCGCACGTCGGGAAGCATATTTTTGATAAGGTAATCTCATTTTCTAAAGAACTGACTGCTCATTCAATTTTTTCAAACGATATTCATGTTGATTCAAAGATAAGATATATAAACATTGTGTAACTGTGGATTTCATCATAATAAGTATTTATTATGATTTATTTCTTAGATATCTGACATTGTAATTTTCAAATAATATCGATAGTATTAAATTTGTAAACGCATAGCTAATGAAGATTATATTTTATTAAATGTAGAATATAATGTCACTTGTTAGAGGTAAAAAATTATTACCAAATAAATTTTTAAATTTGATCTAGTGGTTTAACTTTTGTCTTACAATCAATAACATTTTCATTAGTAAAACAAGGCAGCGGCAGCAACTAGGTATTTGTTTAACAAAGCAGCGATTTTTATCTTTTTTGAAGCATATCTTGAATAGATATTCTTATTTCCTTATTTCTTTAATCAATTATTTTATTTTATTTTTATCTCAAACGATACATTTTGATTCATAGATTAGATATAAATAAATTGCGTACAGATTTCAACATATATTATGATTTATTTCTTCTCAACTCTATCGCAACCGATATTGAAATTTGAAATAGTATCGATAGGTAAATATTTATAAACGATTGTTATTTAAATAGATCTAGTAATTTTAGAGTATACCCGTCGATCCAGAGATCTCCGCCAGTAGAAATGAGCTCATCTTTTGTGCAAATTTTTGTTATCCATTTTTTCTGTGTCCTGTATGTGTACAATAAAGTATTAAATAAATAAATAACACAGTAGCAGCTAGGAGTCTAGCAGTATTGTACTTTCACCTCCGTGTAAAAGCCGGATGATCACGCAAAGCGTTGGTGCCGGTTATCGCAAAAACAAGTGATAGTTAGTCATTACAGGTCGAAATGACTCGGTTTTGGATCACTGATAAAAAGTGAATTTAAGCGACTATTGACTTTCAGTTCACTCTGCACGCTGATATAATGGAACAGGCGTAATGATATTTTTATTTTTTGCGTAAATTAGATTCGAATTGTATAACATTAGATACGAATATATCATATATTTTCTTTTTGTCTGGGTAAATAAATCACAATTTCTCTGTAACAGTTGATAGGCCCGAATGGACTGTTGAAAGGAAGAACGCGTGTGTGGGTGACCCACAGTGTGACGTACCTGGCGCAAACCGACCTTGTTATAGTTCTTAAGGACGGCGAAATATCGGAAGCCGGATCGTACCAGCAATTGTTAGAGAAGAAAGGAGCTTTCGCGGAATTCCTGCTTCATCATCTTAGTAACGCAGAGAAGACGTCACCAGAAGGTAAATGTTTGTAATTGTACCCCATAGAAGGTGTCTGAGCCCATACTATAAGGGCATGATTGTACATCACTTATACTGTTCACATTTATATTGTTGGTCTGGGCTTCTGTAGTCTAGTGCCCCGGTGTCGGAGTTGACCACACGAGGTTCGATTCCTGGGTCGGGCAATTTAAAAAAATGTGTTTTCTCTGTTTTCTTATTAAATCAACATTGCCCGGGATTGGAAAAAGTGCCCGGTTGGCAATAGGCTAGCCACCTATCAAATTGTGGGAGTATCTTCGGCTAATTGTGGGTGCACTGGTTGTACCTCTGCCTACCTCTTCGGGGATATGGGCGTGAAGTTTTTTTTTGTCTGGGCTTCTTTGAAGAATAGACTATAGACTAGAGAGGCAGGCCGTTAAAGGCGACCGATTGGCTAATATGTGTCACTACCATCGTGACTATCAGGTGGTAGAGTTCCGCAACATCTCGCTCGGGTATTTGGTACCACCGCCTTAGCTATTCCTTCCGCAATAGCGTCAATATTTGTCACTGTCGTATTCCGGCCTGGAGGGTAAGGTAGCCGGCAGACTTATTCATGTGGCATCGGAAACCCGCCACACGTATAGCAACGCACCTTTAACATCTTTGATGTCCAAAGCGATGGTTTTTCTTTCCATCAGAAGAGCCATCTGCTTGTTTGCCATCTTATGATATATAAAAAAAATTGGTACGCAATTGTATGTTTATAGATTATTTTATATTATACTAGCGACCCGCCCCGGCTTCGCACGGGTACAAAATATACATATAAACCTTCCTCTTGAATCACGCTATCTATTAAAAAAAAACGCATCAAAATCCGTACCGTAGTTTTAAAGATTTAAGCTTACAAAGGGAGTTAGGGACAGAAAAAGCGACTTTGTTTTATACTATGTAATGATTACCGTGAATTATTTTACATATCCAAATCCAACCGTTTAGCTGACTAGGCCCTCCCTATTGGGGGTTGGGACACTTTAAAGCCTAATATTTCACAAACGGATTCCTTAATCGAAAAAAAAATTAAATCTAACGATACCCCACACTTTGAGTTACGAGAAAAAAAATTAAATCTAACGATACCCCACACTTTGAGTTACGAGAAAAAAAATAAACATCCCCACTTTACATGTAAAAAAAGTACACTAAAAAAATATTTTTTCAATATTTTAGTTTACCACTTTGTCGGCGTGACGATTAATTATATATTCGGACTAAATTAAAATTTTCGAATACGAATAATCTCTGAACTTAAGGTCGCGGCGAGCAAATTTTGAAATAAATGCGTTCCTTAGATACCTTGCCGTATCATGATTATTAAAGATTTAGCTATGAAATTTATATAAGAAAGATACTAAAGGATACACTACATAAATCATACAACTTAGAAACGTGATAATTTATAGTTTTCTTGATAGAAAAAAAAATCAAAGTTATCTCTGAACAAAAAGGGAAAAACCTTAGTACGGCGTAAATACTCAACGGAAGGTTGTCAGTTTTTGAATAATAGCAAAACAACAAGTTTTCTATAACGTGTACAATTAATATTTTTAAAATGTGTATATTTTTAAATAATAAAAGAAAAATATCAAAATCCGCACTCGCATCGCCCATTCTAGCTAGAACTTACACGCCTCCCTCCTGTCCGCGTTTAGCGTTAGTTGTGCTTCAGCCATAGATAATACATATAGCTTCAGCTGTCGGAGTAGGAGCTTGTGTCGTTTGCGCTTACGTACAATTTTGTTCGTCACACACACACATATACAAAACGCATGGAATGACAGATATCGATTAGCGCTGAAAGCTCGGTGGTCCCTTAAGCTGCGGCCGAACAGACGGACATGGTGAAACTAAGAGGGTTTCTAGTCGACCTCGGAACCCTAAAAATGATTTCTACAATCATCATCTACCGGGCATCTAGATCATATGGATAGATTTGTCTTATTCAGAGAAATTTCCTTCATTTTGTACAAGTTAATATAAGTAGAAAATGCTTGATCTCAATTGCGTACTAAGTATGCTCGTATCTATAGCACTCATTAGTTTTTTCTATAGCCACCGTGAGAGCAGACGGATATCAAATGAACATTATTGCCCGTTAGACCTCCTGACATACATGGACATACTCGTATTGTACTGGGCATTTTCTCTATTAAAACTTCAATATTTATAGCATACTGGCTGACCTGGCAAACTTCGTAGGCAATAATATTAACAAATATTGACATAAATATTTATACGATACTAAAGTCACTCTTGCTTTCCCGGAACCCCTCCACTAACACTTAAACTTTATGGTATGGTATTAAAGTTCCAATTGACTTTTAAGTATTATTACGAATCTTTTGTATGGGAATATGGAAAAGTGTTGTTTTTAGACCTTTTCAGGCAATTTTTTAAATTTTTCTCTCCGTAAGAACCATCCTCGTACTTCAAGGAATATTATAAAAAATAATTAGCGAAATCGGTTCTGCTGCTCTCGAGATTTGCACTTAGCAACACATTCAGTGATTCATTTTTATATTATAGACTAGTGACCTGCCCCGGCCTTGCACGGGTTATAATATAATGTATTATACATATAAACCTTCCTCTTGAATCACTTTATCTATTAAAAAAATCTGTGGTGTAGTTTTAAAGATTAAAGCATACATACATACAGACATTAGGACAGACGCGGGAAGCGACTTTGCTTTATACTATGTAGTGATTGACATATTATGTAAAAAATGCTTAGACAATTTCAAAGTCTCTGTTTCTGAGCATGAGTCTGCAAATTCTCCTTTTCCATTTACACGGAACCGCACAAATATTGCAAACTAAAAGGGGGCTAGCACTATTTACAATTTCGCCGCAGCTCCCTTACGTCCGTCAGGGAACATTCGGCCCGTCGTTACGTTGCAAATGTTTATATTGCTTGCTTATGTTTACGTTTTTATTGCTCTATCACACGATATTTTTGTGGTAAGCTTTTATTTCTTACAAGTTATGATTTTGCGTGTGATAATGTAAACCATTCAATGAATTCTGGTTATTCTATGTATTATTTCGGGTCCCTGGAGAATAAACCATAATCTATGTTAAATTCTTAGTGTTAGTTCAGGCCTTTATGAAGAATTGACTATCTGCGTTACTTCCAGGCAGTTTTTAAAAGATGAAGGATCGACTGAACATGTCAGTACCATTATGACTACAAATGGTAGATTTCTATATTGTCGTGCCTGAATTTAGTACAACATCACTTTTTCTTTAATACCTTCAGTGCTTTAAAATGTCCTGGTCCGGTTTGAAGGTAAGGTAGCCGGTGAATTTATGCATGAGGTGTAACATCCCTGCCACACGGCAGCAACGCGTCATTAACATCTTTGGTATCTATAGGCGACGGTTTTATCTTTCCACTAACACCAATTGCTATTAAATTAAATATAAAATAATTAAATAAATTTAACAATTAAGTAATTGTAATAATTTAATAAAACCTAAAATATTACGTTTTAAGTATCTTCACGCCCATATCCCCGAAGACGTAGGCAGAGGTACAACCAGTGCACCCACGATTAGCCGAAGATACTAGGTCCCACAATGTGATA
>DWBA01000924.1:0-11651 GCA_018236825.1 Apodemia zela
TATGAAACTTTATGAGTATCTGGCAGGGGGTTACAACCATGCTAAATGTCCGGCAATGAGTGACGATATTTCTAATACCATACCGAAGAAAATACCAAAGAACTGACCTTAATACTTTAACGAAATTGAGGTGCACACTTTTGTTACCTGATCGTTGTTACCTGGGTTAGGGACTATGCGCCGAGATACTTTCAGCTTTAATAAAATGACGAAGGTCTGGCTAACGCGGGCTCTTACTCTATAAGGAAAACCGTTTCAATTCTCATGACCTTACGATTATGTCATACTACCTACGTGAAACTATGTGCAAGATTACATTCAAAAGATAAACAAAATATTAGTGATGAAACCATGTTGATTAGCGAGATACATGAAGGAGATATGGTCGAGACCTTCACGACTACGCATGTTTTTTTCATTTTCAGATACAAAAAAATCGTTTTATGTAAATAACTAAGTAAACGTGATAGACATACATGACAAGTTTGGCATCGACAATTGGATAGACTTGAGTCTTGTTAGCTTTCATTTCATCTCCAGATTAGGACCAGAAAGTATGCTCGGTCAGAATTTTGTAGATTTAGAGTGGTTTTCGCTTCCTTTTATAGATACTTTAAGTTCTATTTACATGAACTAAAATCACTGCTTAGATGCCCGTCAACTTTTTTGCGAGCGTTACGGTTATCGGAAGAGAATAAATATTAAGTAGGTATTGTTACAATTATTACACATACTCTGTATGTTTTGGATAGGATACATTATAAGGAAAATAAAATGTGTATTAAAGAATATAATCATGTAACTTTTTTATTACTTTTTATAATAGCTAGTAGTAGTAGTTTAATAGCCAACCTCTCGTGGAGAGATAATCATTAACTATAAACACCAAAGATTTAAACGGTATGTAACTATCCATGTGATAAAGATGTAATAAAAAGGGTTTTAATCTCTAAAACGGATCACGAAAGCATGGTTACATAGTCGTAAAACAAGTAATCGACGTACTTGATAGAAAAAGACATTTCAGCAGATGTTATTATAGCTTAAGGTAATAAGGACACCATCTGCATTGAAGATAAAGGTGGCTGGTTCTAATCTACTATTGAAGCATTGATTAAAATATATATTGAACAATAAAACAGTCCTTGTGAGAGAGAAAAGCCCCAAGAATATTTAATAGGAAAAGTGGTAAGCGTAGCCCGAGCTACATCCAATGCTGTTGATTCCGAAATACAAATTTCACAAAAGCAATTGAATTGAAAGCTAAAAATGTCATGTATGTTCTTATAAACTGAATTTCATAGTATTAATATTAGAGTCGTCACCAACACAAAACCTTATGAAAAATTATCTATAAGTTTAATTTTGTTGCAAAATATTTTTTCTCACGAAAAAAATCTACAGCGTACCTGATAAATAACAATTTAACATCGCTTATAAAAAGAACTTATACAATTACTTTTTGGCTAGTCAAATATTTGAGATCATTATAACTAATAAAATAAATATAGCGAAATATATCTAAATTAATATATTCGTTAAAAAAATTTCTTTCAACATGCTAACGAAATCCCTAAATTGTGCTTATGTTACCTAGGTATAACTCACAAACAGCAAAACATAATAGCAAACTATTAATAATACCCCAGCTTTTAAAACTATTTTACTTAACCTCATGTGCAAAAAACAGACGGAGCCCTTAGAAGATTTAAAATAATTGGTTTTTTTATAGATGAAGGTGAACGAACAGTGGTTTACTTGATGGTAACTGAATACCACCGTCCATGGACATCCACAACATTGGAGATTTTGCAACATTGGAGAGTTGCAAGCCATAAGTTCATTAAATAGGTCATATTAAAACCTAATACCGAATGGTACAAATTGTATGAAAAGGCATCTAGTAACATACCGGGCATACCAGTCTGGGTAAACCCAGAATCCTACCAGATCAATATATTATTTCAGCATAAAAAATAGCTTATGTGTTAATGTTAAGTCTTGATACCTGTGTAGTGTGTACTTGTATACCAAATTTCATCCAAATCTTGGACGGACTGACGGACGGCCCTTGAGGCGTGACGAAGTAACAAACACATGAAGTTTACATTCCTAATAATGACGAGACAAGGATCTTGGTGAACATAGGCGTCTTAGGACGCTAGGTTCCTGCCTATCGCGCATTAATTTTTTTAAGTAAGGATGTCAAAAGAAAAAATATATTAAAATAATCTATATTAATATTATAAATGTGAAAGTTTGGATGTTTGGATGTATGTATGGATGGATGGATGTTTGTTGCTCAATCACGCAAAAACTACTGAAAAGATTTGAATGAATTTGTCACACAGGTAGATGATGACCTGGAATAGCATATAGGCTAATTTTTATCCCGGAAAAATGAGTTGTTCTCGCGGGATTTCTATAAGCTCAGATAAAATCTCCATTTCGCATTTCAGGATGATGTCATGATGGTGCTGTGTTATGATATTACGTGTTACGCTGTCTTTCGTAGCACCTTTTTACTCTAAGAGCTCCGCTTGTTTTATTTGCGACTGAATTTATTTCATAGAACAATAATAGCTTCACAAACACACTAATACAATATAGTATTAAAATATTTAGACATTTGTATTACTTTGTGAAAGCAGTATGCATTCAGTAACTACACTATTATAATTTTTAACAATCGACGGAATCTTTATAATATTATTGGAAATACAGAAGTCATATATTCAAGCTGTTTTTTTTTTGTTTTTCTGTTATATATCTTAAAGCTTTATAATTCTTATCTAGTTTAATGCTTATAAATTATGTCAACTTAAATTGTTTGTGCGGGAGATTACTGGAGTTTTAAGCAATAAATAAATTATTTATCAATAAATAATTGAAATCTAATTAGTTAAGGTCCCTGAGGACGGGTTATATATATATATATATAAAATAAATATTTGTGTAATAAATACAATTTAAAAAAATTGACGTTATATAAGTATACAAAAAGTATTAAATAATAATTGTGAACAAAGTGTACTTTTAAGAAAATAACAAATGGGATAAATAATGGCATATGTTGATAACGCCATTGATAAAAGTATGAAATGTAACAGCTAGATTCTATGCTATGTTTTTGTGTTGATATTTAAGCAGAACTAGTTTTGTAGTGCATCTATTTAAGCTTAGATATCTTAGGTATTATAGATATTTTAACATCTAAATCTAAAGATGTTCGCAGTTACGATAAATTCGGGATACTGCTAAATATAAATATTTTCGTATCCTATGACGTGGCCTTTTGAACACAAACAATTCGCTGGTGGCGCCGTCATATATATTTTACGTAGTTTGAGAGAAGTTAAAATAACTAAGGTTTCCTTTTATAAGCATTACACCAGATTTTATTAATTTCAAAAATATAATATATAAGATGATACAAGTTAAGCATATCAGTGCAGAATCATTTTTGTACGTTTGTGATTATTTTACCTCGTATTTATCGCGTAATAAATAGAACTTTACGTATTTAATTAAGTATAGTATATTTAAAACTATTTCTTCCGGCTTTTAGCTACTCGTGACTGCGATTACTTGAAACTACACTACCTACATGCATTGTTATGTAATGGCAGCATTTTACACAGTAAACATTAATTAGCTATTTATTAAAGAGCATGTCAATTTCGTTGCGTCCAATTAAAACCATAATTACGTTTTGAAAGTTACAGTTCAAATTTCTTCATATATATATATATTTTGACGGTACTCTAAAATGCTCTTTCTAGTGCACCAAATGTATTTGTAAATATTCGCACATATTTAAATGTATATTAAAATAAATATAGCCCTGTAAAGCTTTGACTATAAAGGCAAGCCATAAATTAATTTTGTAGGAACAATTTCACGACTTACACGCAATAGTTGCACACATACGTCATGCTTTTGACTTTTTGGATTTTAAATACCAATGGCGGATAAGCCTATATACATACATTTGTCTTGCTTCTACGGAGGACTATGCAATGGATTACTGTAGTCTTAAACCAACATTTAGACAGATAGTTGCTACCAGTATTTAGTTACAAATATAAAAATATGGAATGTTGTGAATATTCCAAACATTCGGTGAATTATACATCAGTCTCAGTTTTACTGCTAGTGCGCCGGCTTCTTCCGGTAGAGCCTGGATTTACCCAATACGGTCCACTCAGCAAAAATTTCTTAACATTATACTCCATCCTTGCTAAATCCTCTGGCGTAATCGATTTATCTCCCTTAGCTTTTAAGGCATCGCGCAATTCTTTATTAACATCAAAATCACTATGATTCAATACTTTAGATTTATTATTTATCTCAGTGACAGTGTCGTCACCACATTCAACTGGAAACATAGTTTCTTTTGTAACATTATTAGCAATCTTTTGATTTTGTAGACATTGCTTTTGGTCTGTATTTAACATTTGCGCTGAAACGTTGTTTGCCCAGCTGTTCCGAGCTTCGCGAGAATACGATTTAGAATATTTACTCACAGGATGCGGCATATTGAGAGCGAGTTCATTAAGAGTTTCAGTTAATCGACTTATCTTACTCTCTCGTCTTATAGCACGCTTAGCATATGAACACTCTTCTTCCAAAGGATCATTCAAATTATTTTGTTGTTCCAAATTTTTCTCAACCCATTCAGCAACTCGAAGCAATTGCTGTTTTTGTAACATAGCTGCGCTGTCGTCACTAGATATAGAACTTGTACTCTGTTCATTCGTAAATACATTTTTGTTTTCATTAACTTTCAAATGTGTTTGTGTTAAATTTGGATACACATTAACAATATTCGGCGTGGACGGCTTTTGTGCTATATCTTTACCGAAATCACATAACGGTGGGCAATCTTTTGAGATTTTTGTATTTTCTAATGAATGCAACTTAGACATGTCAATTTTCTTTAATGGTCTAGTATATTGGCTATCTACTTTACTTTGCTCATAACGATCAAAATTAAATATTTTCATTTGTTGATTATAATTAGGAGATAAAATTTCTTTTTGCTTAGACTTCTCAGTTTTGTTGATATTGTTTTGATTTTTCTTTGTCTCTTCATTAAAATCATTCAGTAAGGTATCAATTTCTGACGCGTTTTGTATATCTTCCAAATGAGAATTAATACTATATTCCGCATTATTGGGAAAATTATGGGTTTTGAGAGGTTGTAATGGAGATGAAGAAACATTTAATAAAACTGGATTAATAGGCGCAGTAGTCTCTTCCAGACAAGTTTGTTTATTAGTACTATCAACATGGACATCAATTAAAGTGCTTTCTACAACAAGATTATCATTTTTGACATCGTCTTTACCATCAACGTCATTTTTTTCTAAATCAATAAAATCATCATTCAAATCTTTAAAAATTGAACTGTCGTGAGTTTTGCTTTGGCGCCTATACAAGACAGGAGGAACATCAGGTTCTGCATTATCCAATAATATATTTTTAGAACCAGCTTGCATACGCAAATGACAAAATCTGGGACCTGGTCCAACTTGAGTGTTAGATTTGTGGGTACTAACAGTAGATTTTGCTATTGAAGAAGTTCGACTGCCTGCTCCCATAGAACTATGAGAACCCTTCGTGAGAATATTATTATCATGAGAGACAGGACTCTTAAGTTTTGTTTCTTTGGTGTTACCAAAATCTTTAATAAGCAATTCCTCATTACCAACACTATGAATACTACTTTTCTTGCTAGAAATGGATGTTTTGGTTCGATCACAAAGCTTATGGTGTACTGCAGGCTCCATACTTATGGAACTATTCTTCTTTAACTTAAAGTCTTCCTCTACTGTTTGCAATGCATCTTTTGGACCATAGTGTGTATCTTCAGTTTTTATTTCTTCATTTATTATATTATGGGGCACAAAAGTTTCGGAGTTTGCAGGTTCATCATTATTAATGTTGATTGTATCGGGTTGAGGCAATACATTGCTTACACTGACTGCATCAGGTTGGGGTAATATATACAAAGGACTTTTTGCCATCGATTTTTCATTCACACTGGTAATTCCATGAGGCGAGTCACTTCTTATGCTCAGAATTGAATTCATTGACTTTATTTCAGCATTACAAGTTGTACACAAGTTGCCTCTAATTTCTCCACTTAGAAGTGTCTGAGTAGATACGGAATAATAGCTTTCGTTATAGCAAAAAGGTTTACTTTGAGATTTGGAACATGTACAAGTATCACAATGTTTTGTCACAGAATCTTGAATACTGTCTTCAAGTATTTTAGACATAAGTGATGCAGAAATATTAAATTCATACTCACTTGCATCAAATGTATCAATGTCATTACCATTTTTTTGCTGAGACGTATTGTTTGTTTTTGTTGTTTTTGACATAACATATTGAGAAACTCTAGCTTGGGTATCGACAGGAAGCTGGAAAAGACAGAAATAACATTAAAATATGTTAAAAAATCAAGAGTTAAAAATAAATTACGACAATATTTAATAAAACGTAATATTCTACGTAATAAAAATAAATTACGATAATATTTAATAAAACGTAATATTCTACGTAAAATAGAAAATAATTTCTTGAAGATAGATTTTCATTAGTTTATTTAATACACTATACTTCGTTCAATAAATTATTTTAATTTGGAAATTTTAACATTAAGAAAATACATTTTGCGAAAATTATATTTTAACCGTAAATTCGTAGTTTACATTTGAAAACTTGATGTATGTACGTAGAAATATATTTAAGAAGATTTGTGAATTCGCTCGCTAAATAGAAGGTGCAAAAACAATCTTGCTGTGCATGTGGAGACGAGCCACAGAATAAGCAAGTCTTTTATGGGGCAATGTATACTCTTCTACAATAAGCTTTCGGATGCTATTAGTAACGATTTTAACAGTTATCAAATTTAAAAACAAAACTGTTTAAAAATGGTTAAATATAAAATATCTGATAATTTAGACGACAAGAAAGGTTGGGATTAACTGCTCCTCATGTCAGCTTTCTCTTAACATAACTGTATAATATAATTGTATACCTACTTACAAATCAATTCTCAGTATGTAATGGTTTTTTATGTGTATTTCTATTTTGCTTTAAAAAATAGATACATAAAAAGACAAGCCCGCTGAGTTTCTTCCTCCAGATCTTCTCAGTGTGTGGCCGCATTTCCGATCCGGTAGTAGCTAAAGAATTGTTAACACGTCAAATAACTCAATAAGGTACCTACTTCAGATTTCTAATTTCAACTACAAGTAAATAGTGATGTCAAAATGGGTTATCGATTGGATTTTCTTAAACAATTAAATTTATTTTTATAGAAGTTTTATTCGATTTAATACTGATATTTTACATTTGCGCATTTCTGGTTTTAATTAAATTAATAAATAATATGACCGAAAATAATCTACATATGCGTGCTAATAATTACCTAATGTATTTACTATTTAGAAACATCAATTAGGTAGGTTATAAGGTTGCCAGCGAAGCAGCTGCGAAGCTGCGATCGAACGTAATGACGATAAGGCAGACAAGTCACTGAATTCACCTTCGCTAGGTATTAATTTTTTTATGTCATAGGATACCAAACAAGCAGGTGGCTCTCCTGATGAAAAGAGAAACCATCGCCCATAGGCACCAAAGATGTTAATGGTGCGTTGCTATCATATGCATATGTCTACCGGCTACCTTAGACTTCAAACCGGAACACGACAATGAC
Source organism: Apodemia zela (assembly GCA_018236825.1). Classification (NCBI taxonomy): domain Eukaryota; kingdom Metazoa; phylum Arthropoda; class Insecta; order Lepidoptera; family Riodinidae; genus Apodemia; species Apodemia zela. The sequence goes on from DWBA01000924.1 coordinate 7,730, forward strand.
AAGCACTGACGCTATTGCAGCAGAAATAGGTAAGGCGGTGGTACCAAATACCCGTGCGAGACGTTGCGGAACTCTACCGCCTAGTGGTCACGATGCTAGTGACACGGCATAACGGTAGTTGGCCTATTCTTCTGAGGAGCCCGGACCAACACGGGGGAAAGCAAAAAAGTTCACACTTTTAATAATTTGCGTGATTATTATTGATTTACTCGTACATTCTTACGTTCGTAAGACGTTCGTAATTCGTACGTAGGTAAGTATAATTAAAGAACAATCTAGAGAGCTTGTGTTGCAGCTTCGTAACTATTTTGAAAAGGAAAGCCGTATTGCTATGAATAATTAATCTACAATATGGTCTACCAAATGCCAAAGAAAATAGATTCTAACTTTTAAGATAGAACTAGAACTCCTACAAAACAATACCAAGGCTATTTAATTACGATAGAAATAAAATTGACAAGGGATTTTGGACTCTATCATTATTTATGATAAAAAATGGATCCTGTACGATAGTAATCGGATACGCTCTTCACAATGGTTGAACCCTTTTTAAGGATTTAGCTGACTTTTTAGTCAGCAAAATCCTGCCTAAGGCGAAGAATCAGTTGAATCAGATAAGAATACTAGTAAGTGTCTAGATTCCTAAGATACGATCAGATGATTACTGCAGTTCTGTATCGTCAACAATTGGAAGCCATGATGGAAAAGTTAGCCATTAAACAACCGAGACTGACAAATGCTCTAGCTCACTGCTGCTTCAGGACAACATTAAATCACAACCTGTACAATAGACCGTCGCTATATTAGAGGAGCTACGATTGGAATGCCATGACACATTCGCTCTGGACAACAGATTCCCACTTTTAGACAATTTCTTTTCCATGAAAAAATCAATTTGGATGATGCTATCTTTACCCCCTTTAAAGATTTCATTTTTTTGCTACTAACATTTTTTCAGCATAGAAATCAATGAAATATAAAATAATTGTAAAATAAATATATAATAAATGTAAAATAGTGGAAGTGCATAGATAACAATGTTTCATTTTCTTTATTAAAACCTTATATTTTCGTTTGGCTTTTTCTATATAAAAGCAACAATTTCATATGTAAGGACCAAAACCGTCTAACATAGTCGAAAACTTGGACCAATGCCAATGAGTAAAATCGAATGTCTCTTTATTTGTCATAAGGAAACAAAAAATCCACCCTTTCACTCCCATTAGAAACAGTCAACATTAGAAAATGAAGATGCGGAGAAATCCTTGCTAAAAGTTAATAAAAACAAAGAAACAGCCAAAAGGGTACACAATCAACGCAGAATGTGAACTTAGCATCCTCAGAATTTCCTCATATAACTGTCAATACACGTGGCACACCACCAAAAAGATAAAATGTCACCTTTCACTGCAAAGAAAATTCTAGAACTACTAAAACTTGGACATTGTCGAAAGAGCAAGAAAGAAAATATTGTCTGTTTGGAAATGTGACGTATAATAATGTATGGACTAAAGAGTAAATGAATAATGTAACTGAGGTTTCAAATGATTATACTGTTTAATTTGGAGAAGAATCCGATAATACATTTGTATAAAATAATATTGAAGCGTTAAATATTAAATATTTATTGTTGCTATTTTTTATTTTGTGACTTGTAAGCACTTTTTTTTAGGTATTCAAGGTAAGATTTTTTACAATATTTAACCTTTATTGCTTGCTTCATATTAATCTCAATGATTGCAGGAACAATGCTTTGTTCCAAATTTTTATTACAATATTAAGTTTTATTCTGACATTTGCTTCAAAAATGTGAAAAAATTGCATCCATGAAGTAAAAATAATGCATTTTTGTCTATAGTGGCTGTCAATAAATATTAGTCTTCATATGCATGGTTCTACTGAGAATAAAATAACTCGTTGGATGATTTTTTAAAGATCACATGGACTTGAAATGGTAAATAATTCCTATTTCAGATAGAGTATCCTTCAAGCTCTATGTGTTTTTTGTCTCAGATATTAAATCCCAGCTGCTAGGATTTAACCACGAGCAATTAGTGATTACTAAATGTCTTTGGAGTGTATATTCAATGTCTTATCATCAAGAGAATTATCATATACTCTTTTTTTGTTTGCTATCATTAGTATGCATGTGTTGCTGCTTAAAATAGTAGCATAGTCAAGGAGTCCTCTAGAACCTACATATTGCTGCCAAAAGTGTGGATGATGGGGATAAATACATAAATAATTATTATTGTAGTTTTCTTTTAAATTACCATTGTAAAATACGAAAAAAAATCAGCAACTTACATTTCTACCTTTAGTTTCAGAAATTAGCAAAATGATCTTAAACAACTATCATTACAAAATATTGTATAACAGTACTTACATTGTCAAGTTTCTGTGAAACAAAATTGTCAGGTTTACATTGCAGCAATTGAATAGCTAGATTCATATCATTTTTATATCTTTCCTAAAAGAAACAAGAATAATCAAACAACGATTATCATCATTAGAGAATAAACATTTCAGATTACATAATAAATTCTTACATTTTCTTTTTGTAGCATACTGTAATTGTGCTTGGACTCGGCTAGTCTTACAGAAAGAGTAGCTATGTCTTTAGTGAACTGACTTTTTTCACTCTTCATTTTGTCCACCATCTGCAATAACTTATCTTCTAATACCTGGTTTAGTTTCTGAACTCTCTTATGTGAATCATATAATCTGAAAAATTAATAAATGAAGATTAATAAAAGTTTTTTACATGAAATTCATATTTGTCATTTTCTATATCCATCATGAGTAAGAAACAATAATAGTAATAATAATTAGCATTATGACTTTAAAGTCCACATAACTAAAAAAAATCACTTAAAATTAGTCATTACCCAGTGATATGAGTATATTTACCAACAAAACAGTTTTTTTTTCTGAATCAAGTAAAGGCCAACAATTGGCAAAATGTGTCACTACTTAGTGACTACTAGGTAGTAGAGTTCTGCAATGGATCGCTTGGGTTTGATACCACCAACAACTATTCTTGCTAACAATTCTTCTGTCAGTGTGTGTCACCGTCATGTTTCAGTTCAAAGAATATGCATTCTGAATTACAACGTAATACACAGCCAGCAATACACTATTAGCATATTTAGTATCTATATAGATGATGGATATCTCATTCTTACTTTCTGCTTGTTTATACAGGAGATAACAGCAAACTAAGGTAAACAATAATATAATTATAATCTCTGCTTATTATCAGGGGGAGGATTCCACAATCTAAGCATTTTTGTGGTTTACTGAAAGTTTACTGAAAAATGAACACACCTTTAGGTTTGGGCTTTAACATAGTAATTTAAATTCAAGTGTTCAAGTAATTTAATATCAATCCTAATCTAAGAGTAAAATAAATAAATTATGTTCAAGTATTTATTGTAAGAAAATCAATATGATACAATTTCACAAGTGCTGACAATGGAAAGTATAAATTATAATGATATTGTACTAAAGTAAAAAAGTCTAAATATCCAGTTAAGCGTCTACTACAACTTCATTAATGTCTGCTTGCACAAATATTTGTGTAAATTACTTTTACTTTGGTTAAATTCATATAGAAAGACCTTAGTTTTTTACACATCTGAGAGAACAACAAAGCATGGTATGTCCATCCACAGCCATGCCTAGTCCAAATATGGTCAATGCCACTGCTGGATTTTAGATGAACCTTTTAGCTTGCAGAAAATGCCTGAGGTTTGAAACTGTAGAATTGAATGTTGCCATTAGCATCATTAGCTTTTTAGATAAAGATTGTACTCTGTTGTCTGCTCATGCTATTAGAAATATTACATCATTACATAGTATAAAACAAAGTCACTTTTTCTGTCCCTAACTCCCTTTGTACGCTTAAATCTTTAAAACTACG
>DWBA01000925.1:0-11649 GCA_018236825.1 Apodemia zela
TTATGCAGTGTTTTATGAGTGATAGTAGATTATAACCTTAGAGAACTTTTTTCTCCCTGCTTTTACAACATGCACTCTTTTATCATATTTGATGCTTTGGAAATTTACTAAAATATCATGTAATTATTACAGTTGTACGCGGTCGGAATTTTTTTGGGCCTTACAATGTATGACGAGTCGCCAGCCTTCTTTAATTTATATGACGTATAAATTGGTCTGACTCCGAACCCGTGTTAGTGCGGGCTCCTTTGAAGAATAGACCAACTGCCATTCTGCCAGGCATGTCGTAAAAGGTGACCGATTGGCTACTAGGTGGTAGGGTTCCGCATTATCTGGGTTATTTGGTACCACCGCCTCACCTAATTTCGCCGTAATAGCGTCAGTGCTTGTCACTGTCGTGTTCCGGTTTAGCAGGATCAGGTAGCTGGTAGATTAATGCATTTGGTATTGCCATCCCGCCACACGGTTAGCAACGCACCAATAACATCTTTGGTGTCTATAGGCGATGGTTTCTCTTTCCATCAGGAGACCCATCTGCTGTTTGCTATCTATTGATATAAAAAAATTCGGAACTTGATACTTTGTGTACTTCTTCCCCATTAGGTATTTGGCGTGTGTATATAAAAAAATATTATTTTATTTACAGAACGATAACTCCTCCCTGATCAGCCCGGCAGAGCTCCCAACTCCTCAGGAGTCGAAGGTGGATCCGTTACCGGAAGACACTGATACAAGCGTCACAGAACAAATCAGGTGAGGCTAACTTGACGGCTAAAAGGTGTTATGAGTGTAGTAATAAACACACGTTGAAATGAACTTAGGTGCTATAATGATAAAAAGCATAGTTGTAATAACTCATTTTAGCACTGTTGTGGCGATAAGGTTGAATTTGATTTGTGTACTATAGAATAATACAAGATAATGATAAACAGGATTGGTGTAATAATGATAATAGTAATACAGGGATATCACTGGGCAAATTACATAAATAATTACAAGATAATGATAAATATTATTGGTGCAATTATGATAATAGTAAAACAGGGATATCACTGGACAAATTACATAAATAAATTACAAGATAATGATAAGCATAATTGGTGTAATAATGATAATAATAAACAAAGGTGTTAAAAGGAACATAGACTTGATAGTGAAAAACTAAGGTATTATAATGATAATAATAAAATGAGGTGTCATATTGATAATAATAAACTTAGGTGTGATAATGATATTAATAAAGTTAGGTATTAAAATGAGAATTGTAAAAATAGGTGTTGTAATGATAATAATAAAAATAGGTGTAATGATAATAGTATAGATAATAATAATAAGAAGAATTAACACCTCTAGTGTTACAATTTACAATGGTGCTGAATCTAGTTGTTGGAAAGATAATAATAAACTTTGGTGGTATAGAGATAGTATTTTTTTAAAACCCTTATGTCTCCGCACTTAGCCACTTGGGCCTTTGTGCGTAGCTGGTTTAATTTACTCCAGCCAATGTAACTCCTTCCAGAAGCCTATGAGGCGGCTGATGTTTTCACAAGCTTCCTTAGGAGTTTCATAGAGATAGTATAAACATAGGTGTTTTAATAATATTATCATTATAACACCTATGTTTATAATATCATTAAACATATAATATCTTATTATAATGATAATAACAATCATGTATGTTTTAATGCTAATGATAAACATCGGTGTTATAATGATGACAATAAATGTATGCATAATAAACTAAGACACGCCTACGCGTGATGTGTGCGATAGTAGGGTCACGGTGAGCGGCGACTCGCCGCGCACTCTCTGTGCGGGCGCCGGGCGAGTAACTGTGTCACGGGAAATTATTTGTGTTTTATTGGTGAACGTATCATACATAAACATAGATATAAAGATAATAATAGACATGGATAAAATGTTAACATGTAGTGCTGGTATATAAATTGGTATTGAGTTATAATTTGTTAGTTACCGCCCCGTCGGTCGAGTGGTTAGCGAACCTAACTACGAATCGATGGAGACAGACATTTGTGTGCTGAGCATAGATGTTTGTATTTTTGGATTTGGGTGTTTATTACATATATTTGAGTATTTATATATGTAATTCTATGTATTAGTATAGTTGACTAACACCCATATCACAAGCAAATAATTTGCTTACTTTGGGGTTAGATCAATTCGTGTAATTTGCCCGGAATATTTATTTATTTATTTATATTTTTGAGTTATTTGGCAAACTTTTAATACTTCGGAAAGAAATTGTTATCGTTTTAATACTTTAGAAAAACATAGTTTTTATACTTTATGTTAAGCGATACTTACTACAGTGTCCGAATGGTTACAGTTTAAATCTAAGTTTAGTAGATGGCGCTGTGCATATTATGTCATTTTCTGAATCGCGCTGTTAAGGTTCTCGGCCAAAGAATTACCTTCTCCCGTATTACTGATTATAGTTGAGTTTAGAGTTAGATTAGGTGTCTTAAAATTTCTATTTAATAATTATCGTGTCGTTTGTAAGGTTTTGGTAGTTGTCCATCTAATATCTATTGTGGTTTGTGAAATAAACATAATTGATAATATAAGTATTTGTCGTTTAAATTCAATATTGGTTTGTTCATTGTTGCTTTGTTGGTTAATGGTTTATTTATGGTTAGCTATAAGCTAATTACTTAATTAGTAATTACTAATTAGTGTAATTTATGCTAAAGAACGACGTTAGACATAGAGTATCTACTATCTATTTGATTTTGATACTCTTGAATTGAAACTTGATAGCTGTTCATATTTCTGAAAAGATCATTTTAATTGGTTCGTTCGTAGTTTGAACTTTGAATAGCTCTGAGCTGACCGTTCGTTCGTTTGAAGTTTGAACTAAATTGACTCTGTTTATTCATTTATTTGATTGTTTCAATATTTTCTAGAAAATGCCTTCTAGAAAAAAATCAAACCTTTCGCAAAATAGTCGAAATGCTAAAAGGATGAGACTAACTAGGTCTCAAGAATCGCAGGAAGACCGTGAAGTGAGGCTAAATGCAATCCGAGCAAACCACATCAGAACTCTTGCATCGGAAACGCCTATCCAGCGTGAGTCTAGGCTTTGCATACAGCGTACTATTACAGCGGCTTCTCGCTCTCAAGAGAGTATCGAGGAACGCGAAGCGCGGTTGGCAGCTGACCGAGAGCGTCACACCCTCTCACACGAGTCTGAGACTTTCACCGAAAGGGAGTCGCGTTTAAGTTCGCAAAGAATCCTGACTGCGACTTTGCGCTCCCAAGAGAGTATCGAGGAACGCGAGGCTCGGTTGTCAGCTGACCGAGAGCGTCATACCCTCTCACGGGAGTCTGAGACATTCACCGCAAGGGAGTCGCGTTTAAGTTCGCAAAGAATCCTGACCGCGACTTTGCGCTCCCAAGAGAGTATCGAGGAACGTGAAGCGCGGTTGTCAGCTGAACGAGAGCGCCACACCCTCTCACGAGAGTCTGAGACTTTCACTGAAAGGGAGTCGCGCTTAAGTTCGCAAAGAATTCTTACTGCGACTTCACGTTCCCAAGAGAGCCTCGAGGAACGCGAAGCGCGGTTATCGGCTGATCGAGAGCGACACACACTCTCACGCGAGTTCGAATCTTTCTCAGAAAGAGAACGGCGATTAGTAACAGCCAGAGATAATTATGTACGCGCCCGAATGAACAATGCACGTTATTTAACATCCGAAAGGGAAAGAATAGATAATATGCGACGAGCAGAAACAGCAGAACAGCACCAATCTCGCCTAGGAGCTGACCGGGCTCGATACTACGTGAATAGAATTATAACTGGTGAGGCTGATGAGTCCTTGGAATATAATATTGCAAACATTATTCTGCCTTGGGAAAACAAGGAAAATGCAGGATTTACGTATTCATCAAGAATTGACTACGCCTTCTACGCCTCTGTGGGTAATATGACAGAAATTTGCAATTTTTGTGATGCTCTGAAATGGAGGAAAGAGACAAATGGAATGTGCTGTTCAAGCGGAAAAGTTGTTGTAACAAATTTTCAAGATCCCCCAGATATTATTAAAACCCTTCTAAGTGGCGCTCACCCCCAGTCTAAACACTTTTTAGATAATATCCGTTCCTATAACAGCGCTTTCCAGATGACGTCCTTTGGGGCAAAACAAATAACGGAGGGTCCGTTCATGCCAACCTTTAAAGTGCAAGGTCAAGTTTACCATCTTATCGGATCTTTATTGCCAGATAACGAGCCTAGATTTCTTCAAATTTATTTTGTGTCTGATTACACTGAACAGCACAGTATTAGGAATCGGCATTTTCCTCAGCTTAATGTTGTGCTTATATCAGAAATACAAAACATGCTGCATCAAGTAAATGAATACGTGCGAAATTTCAAAGCTGCGTTGGAAACCATTCCACAAGGCAGCAATGATTACAAAATAATTATCAGCGCAGATAGACGTCCTGTTGGCGAACACCGCGGGAGACATAACGCACCAATCGCAGATGAAGTCGCAGTTGTTTTAGTAGATCAGGAGTGTGAGAGGCGTGACATCGTGTTACGCACTCGCGACGATCGCCTGCAACGCATTTTTGAGACTCACCGAGCTTACGATGCCCTCCAATATCCATTAATATATTGTCATGGTGAAGATGGGTACAATTTTGGACTGTATCAAGTGAACCCTACTACTAGGGTCACTAACTTTAATAAAAAAATATCAGCTCAACAATATTATTCATATCTTTTGCAAATAAGGCGTAACTGTTTCGTTTATTTGCAACGATTTCGTGGTTTATTCAGCCAATTTATCGTGGACATGTACGCAAAAATAGAAACGGAACGATTAGTGTACATTCGCACTAATCAGCGTCGTTTACGTGCTGAAGAATATGTGCATTTACGGGACGCATTGCAATCAGATAATAATATCGAAAATTTGGGGCGGTTAGTCATCTTACCTTCCAGTTTTACAGGCGGTCCGCGATATATGCACGAAAGAACTCAAGATGCATTTTGCTACGTCCGTAAGTACGGCCGGCCGGACCTTTTCATAACGTTTACAACAAATCCAAAGTGGACCGAAATTTGTCAGGAACTTCTCACAGGACAGGCGCCATACGATAGACATGATATCATTGCTAGAGTATTTCATTTGAAACTTAAACTTATGATTGATCTTCTTACAAAAGATAAAGTTTTTGGTTCAGCTCTTTGTTTCATGTATAGCGTCGAATGGCAAAAGCGTGGCTTACCCCACGCCCACATCCTCCTGTGGCTAGCAGAAAAAATCCGACCCGAAGCAATTGACAGTATCATAAGTGCCGAGTTTCCAGACCATAGTGCAGATCCAATTTTGCATGACATCATTAAAACACACATGGTTCACGGACCATGTGGTGTTTTAAATAGAGAATCACCATGCATGCAAGATGCTCGGTGCTCAAAAAGATACCCTAGAGCACTTACAGAACAAACTATATCGGGAGAAAATGGGTATCCGCTGTACCGGCGAAGATCACCTTCACAAGGTGGTTTCACGGCTTCAATCAGATGCCGTGGACAAGAAATTGAATTGGACAATAGGTGGGTGGTACCTTATTCACCTGTTTTATCTAAAACATTTCAAGCACACATTAATGTTGAAATATGTAATAGCGTTAAATCTATAAAATATGTATGTAAATATGTCAATAAGGGTAGTGATCAAGCCACGATAGCGCTGAGCAATCGTAATGAATATGACGAAGTCACGAGATACCAGTCTGGCCGTTACATAAGCTCTTCTGAGGCAGTTTGGCGTATTTTAAGTTTCCCAATACATGAAAGACATCCGCCGGTCATTCACCTCGACGTGCACCTTGAAGGCGGGCAGCGAGTGTACTTTCAGTCTGACAATGTGATAGAAAGGTTGGCAAACCCGAGACAAACCACCTTGCTTGCATTCTTTCATCTTTGCGAAAGAGATCATTTCGCGAAGTCTCTTTTGTATAATGAGGTGCCATGTTATTATACTTACAACAAGCAGCAAGGTGTTTTTGTTCGTAGGAGACGTGGAATTGCTGTGGATGGCGAGCCAGGTATTTTCAAAGAGCACGTGATTGGACGGGTGTACACGGTACACCCGAATAATTCCGAGTGTTATTATTTACGCCTTCTTCTTCATATATTACGAGGTCCTACATCTTTCGCAGAACTCCGTAAAGTGGACGACATTGAACATCCTACTTACAAGGCCGCTTGCCACGCACGCCATTTATTAGATGGAGATCAGCATTGGGATGATGCTCTAGCTGAGGCATGTGTTAGCGATAATCCACATCGCTTGCGACATTTATTCGCCATTTTATTAACCTTTTGTGGATTATCGGATGCTAGACAGTTGTGGCAAAAGTACAATGACAAGTTTGCTGAGGATTTTTTGAGACATGCTCAACTAAATACTGACAACGAAATTCCTTATCAGGTACGTGAAATTTGTCACAACAGGTCCCTATTGGCTATTCAAGAGATTGTTACAAGTATAGGTGGAAACTCGGTTAGTCAATATGGTTTGCCAGAACCGACAGTCAATGAGGAACGTATAAACAGAGAGTACGCTTCAGAAATTAATTACGATCCCGTGGAACTCGCAGAAATTTTACATAGTGATTTCGAAAATTTGACAGAAGAACAGCGCCAGACGTTTGATAGAGTATGCTGCAGCGTAGATAATGCATCCGGTGAAATCCTATTTTTAGACGCGCCTGGCGGAACGGGTAAAACTTTCCTTACCAAAATTATTTTGGCTCGAATAAGGAATCAAAATAAAATTGCTCTTGCTGTCGCCTCTTCGGGGATAGCTGCTACATTGTTGCCAGGAGGAAGAACAGCACACACCATGTTTAAAATTCCCATAGACTTAGACAGTACGGAAAGCCCGGTTTGCAACGTGTCACGAAATAGCGACAAAGCAAAACTGTTACGTGATTGTGCTTTAATTATTTGGGACGAATGCACGATGGCAAATCGGAAAGCTGTAGAAGCCGTCGATAGAACTTTGCGGGATATAAGGCAAAATGATCGACTGATGGGTGGCGTTACTGTCCTTTTCTGTGGTGATTTTCGGCAGACACTCCCGATCATACCCCGAGGAACAAGAGCCGATGAAATTGCTGCCTGTCTGAAAAGCTCTATTTTATGGCGCACTGTATCATCTACACACCTAAGTATAAATATGCGTGCACAGTTAGGAGGCTGCGAAAATGCGCAGGAATTCTCTAATTTACTATTAAAAATAGGTGATGGTACATACCCCGTACAAGAAGATGGAAAAATTATTTTGGCGCAGAATGTCTGTTGTTCTGTTACATCACAACAGGATCTTATTTCTTCTGTTTACGGAGATTCCACAGACATTGGAAATCAAACTGGTTCTTGGTTAAGCCAACGTGCTATTTTGACTCCCCGTAACGACCAGGTGGCAGCAATTAATTTAAAAATATTGACCCAAGTTTCCGGAAATAGTATAGAATATACATCTATTAATACAGTTATGGAAGAAGAAGACGCCACACACTATCCCGTAGAATTTTTAGATTCACTTAACACACCTGGACTCCCAGCCCATAAAATAGTTTTAAAAATCGGTGTACCGATAATTCTTCTTAGAAATTTATGTCCTCCGAAACTTTGCAATGGCACTCGGCTCAAAATCACAAATCTGCAGCAAAACGTCATCGAAGCCGAAATCTTAACTGGTTGTGGCGCCGGTGATGTTGTTTTCATTCCAAGAATTCCCCTCATTCCCAATAATTTTCCTTTCTCCTTCAAAAGAGTGCAATTTCCTGTCAGCCTCTGTTATGCCATGACCATTAATAAAGCTCAGGGTCAGACATTATCCGTTGGTGGGGTTGACCTAAGTACTGCTTGCTTTTCACATGGTCAACTCTATGTGGCTCTTTCGCGAGTAAATAACCCCAATAACCTTTTTGTATACGCTCCAGATAGTTCTACATATAACATCGTTTACAGAGAAGCACTTGCATAAAGATGTAAACGCAAAAAAGCGGGTACAGTGAATCAACATCATTTGTAAAGATTTTCATCACAACAAAGTGATTTTCTCCTACTCACCATGTCCACACTTAAAATTTCGTAAACAACGAAAATATGACAATGTGTAGACAATCTCTCACTAGATCACTACCTAATAAAAGTGTACACATGAAAGGCAATCTCAATATGCAAACAAAAGAACGAATTTCTCAGAACTCTCCTGCTGGTCAGCTTAGTTATTCAGTCAGTTGGGTAATTATGAGCTAGATAACAAAACAACAAGATATCAAACAAAAGAACGTACACAGCTGCAGTTCTTACTAATTTTGGTATGACTGTAGGTATACGAAGACTAAATTCCAGAATCATCATCTTCATCAATCGTTTCAATTGAATCAGTACTAATGCGTGAGCGAAGCCGCGGGCACAGCTAGTAGTAGATATGCCGCTTATTGACCTAAGATAGCTGTGTTTTTGTTTCGTATTTTCCTCGAACTTATGAGTTCAAAAACCTGGCTTCTCAAATATGATCTCCAACGATTTGGCGTAAAGGTACCAAAAGCAATTCCATAATAATTACTAGATTTCACGGCTATCCCTGAATATGAAAATACCTACTTAATATAATATTATATGCTAAAAAAGCGTAACCCTTAAGATTATTAGTATATTTACATATATAAGGGTTGGAAATACCCTAGTTTTGCAAATATGGGGTAAAATAATAATCTATTCAAAAAAACAGGACGCAACAGTATCTACTCTAGCAGTACTTAAATCAATACAAAAGGAAAATAAAATTTAAGTAATAATAATAATCATATTTTTAAATATTTTAATTTATTTGAATAAAATTAAATGAGTTAAATAAAATACTTAATTAAAATACAAAACCCAGAACGCTGCTTATAAACATTTCAAAACAGCCCAAGACACTACAAATTACAAAAGCTAGAGTATGTCCTGGGAAAATAGAATGGTTTTTGTAATACTAGCGACCTGCCCCGGCTTCGCATGGGTACAGTGTATATATATAAACCTTCCTTTTGAATCACTCTATCTATTAAAATCCGTTGCGTAGTTTTAAAGATTTAAGCGTACAAAGGGAGTTAGGGACAGAAAAAGCGACTTTGTTTTATACTATGTAATGATGGTGTATAATGCGTATAATAGTGTGCGATGGAAAAAGTCACTAATTTGAATAATAATAACGTTAGTTTTTTCCAAGAGATTGAAACCAATGCCTAATAGCCAGCAGCTTTTAAGATTATTTATACTCGTAACTGATATTTAAGTTATATAAATATTATGCTATTTTGATTCCTTAAGCTTAAATTGTTAAGCGTTGGAGTCAATATCCGGACTTACGGAAAACAATGTGGGTGACGAATATAACATGAGACCTTTTAGAGAGTTGGAAGCGTTTGGTACACAACGTGACTTGAGCTTTAAATACGTATTTATTTAATTTAACCATGCTCTACACCCATACAGTACACATGCCAGTGATATCTGTACAGTACCTACACATGCCAGTGATATCTGGCAAAAGATACTGAGAGAAATTTAAGAGGAATTTTAAACTTGAAGACGTTAGATATATTTTTGCGACTCGGATGTGTTCTCCATCGTCATGCTATATTTTGCCTTTTTACGTTATTGCGAAGTGTCTGGCCAAAGAGTATATAGAAGAGATGCCACGAATAGTGATTTTGTCTTATACCGAATTTCCGGCCAGACCTTAGGCCGAATACCGAATTTTCGGCGGCGTATTTATTTCATTAACAAGATGATCGTGTCACGATCGTATTATTTGTTTATGGCAAATTGAGTAGTTAATAGCCTTGCTGTATTGTACCTATTGCTAAAAATATTTTCTATCTGATTATCCAAAGAATAATCCATATCAAGAATTACTGAAAAAAGTTTTTATTCATTACAACTTACCTGTGATTAATTTTAAGTATTAATTGTGATTTGTGATGTTTCTTGATATATGATTTTTTTAATTTAATATGTGCGATTTTTTCTCATGATACCTAATCAGTATTCGACCGAATAGTTTGTAATATTCGGCCGAATAGTGGCCAAATAGGCCGAATACCGTTTAGTAACGGTTTGTGGCATCTCTAGTATATATAGTCACTAAGCTTCTGAGTTCTGCCTGGCTGGATACAATATTGATCTACGCCGAATATTCACGATTCAGCGAAGTAAATTACACACATCGTGACAACGCGAATCTTCGACGTTTAGCCATAATATAGGCACAGCAAGACTGACTGGCCTTCAATATATACTTTGTTTTTGTCAAATATATTTAAATGAGCAGTTTTGATAATTTACATAAATTTATTTCCCGTATCTCCGAAACGGCTCGATGATACGTCTAAACGACTTAGAGTCATAGCACACTTATCAATTCGAAAAGGAATCATAACTTTCTCAATTTGAGCCGTTCAATATTCTTTGTACTCGTATGTAATTCCCTACTGCAACGTTCACTAATCAGAATCGTAATGTTACAACCTAGTCTCGGGATAAGCTCAATAACCGAAGTGCGGTGCTTCAACTTGCCTTGTCACCTTGCAGTTCCCGCGCTTACGACTCTTCATAATACTTCATATCCGAACTAAAAGCACACTACTCACCCTGTAGTTGAACGTGCTATCATTCAAAAGACAACTTCTAAGACGTAAGCGCCTCGTCGCCTAGCGGTAGCCGAGTCAACGTAACAGAGCTGCTGATCCACTTCGGTTACGTACTTACGCCTTGATCGACGTACGAGTCTATACCACGCATTTAAAGAACGACGGTTGACTCACAGCTCGTTGGTGCTGATCGTCTAGCGAGTAAAAAGGTCGAGTCTGAAGAATCGTGGAAAAAATAAAGCAAACATGACGCACCGCGAGCCAAGCTCGTTTGTATTTAGAACCGCGATATTGCAATAATACACCGGAGAGTTTGACCGACGAGCCATAAAACCTCGGTTTTACTCGTCCGTCGATGGGAGCCCTTTTCACGTAACTAAATCGAAGCATTTAAGGCTTTTACACATTATGCCGCTTTGTAGTGCAACCCGACGCGACGTTGTCACCATGCTTAAGTGTGTGAGAGTCGTAACAGCGTCGATTCGATTGAAGTTTTTTGAAGAAGGGAATTAAGACATAGTGCCTTTAGATTGACGCGGCGCGGCGAGGAGAAAGGCCATACGGTGACTAGCATTTACCGAGTTGATATGTGTGTTATGACCCTTAGACGAAACTCTATATATTTTCAAGCCTACCTATAAGTTTTATTTCTTATAGAAACGTAACAACAAAACAAACGATTTTTGGTAACAATCCCCTCTTATGATAAAAATTTCGAATAGCGCCATCTCGTAAAATTTTGTGGTAGGTACTTGTGTTGTTACCAACATCTACCTTCAAATATCAATATGCGATTCGTTTTTAATAAATTAGTATTTTACGAAAAACACAATTCTACACAAAAAATACCGAGCGTAGAAGTACTTACCAGCTTGACTTACTTGACTTAATGTCCTATGTCCCCTAAGTGGGGCAGAGGGCGTCCACAGTACTCCGCCATCGCGTTCTATCTTGGGCTAAGCG
>DWBA01000926.1:0-11649 GCA_018236825.1 Apodemia zela
TGCTCCGTTGGTTCGGACATGTAGAAAGAATGGTAGATGAAAGGTTAACAAAACAGATATACAATGCGAATGTGGAAAGATATAGGTACCGGGGAAGACCAAGACTGACATACCATGATCTGATTGATCGGATACTGTCCGAAGGTGGTCAAGTGTCTTCGCAGCCGGCGTGTATGTATGAAGAGAGTAATGAATATGGAGTAAGCAAGGCAAATCTTTAAGGATGGTGACATATGGCACTCTGTTCTTTCTGCTAACGCGTAAGGGATCTAGCGTGAAGATGTCTGTGTGTAGAAATTAAGTGTACCGTTTGTATGTAATACAGAAGAAAGCAAAAAAGTATGGCTCTTGTAATGGAAAGAAAAAAGTTTTTTCTTGTTGAAAAAGATTTTTTGGTCGAGAAGATTGAGAAAATAGGTTTTTCAAAAAACATTGCCTGTCGCTTCACGAAACACGACAGTAATAAGCATTGATATTATTGCGGCACTAGTCCGTATATAACGTAGCTATAATCTACCATCTAATATACCAAAGCTTTAAATTGTAAAATTTTGGTATACTAGTATGTAAACTCACTGATTTCTGTGCTAGATTCTCATTCCAATGATTACAATTTCTAGAAGTGCTGTAAATGGTATAATTCAATGTTACAGGCTCTAAGCTTACTTGAATCCGGCGATCTAGCAGTACTTAGTTTCGGTGAAAAGCCAAATCTTCTGCACCCGTTCACCGAACAGTTTTCGGAACATTCCGGTTCAAAAATATTAGAACAACTACGATTCGAACAGACCAAAACTAAGATAGCTCAACTTATGGACTTCTGTACGGTGATGTTTGACCAGCAATCTGTTAAAAGTGATGCGTTTAATGCGAAGTTGCTGGTTATAGTAGGTGATGGGAGAGGTATCTATTCGGAAGGAGAGACTAAAGTTTTGCAGTCTGTGAGAAGAGCCAGACAACAAGGAATATTTCTAGTATACGTTATTGTCGACAATCCGGATAACAAGGTTGGTTACTATTTTGTTTCTTTTTATGACGTAAGATAGAAAATAAGCAGATGGATTCCCTGATGGAGAGAGCCAATCGTCTTTTATGGACACCAAAGATGTTAATTAAGCCAATCGTTCGCTTCTTACGAACTGCCTGGCAAAACGGCAGATGGTCTATTCTTTTAGGAGAGCCCGGACAAAAACGGACAAGAACTTTTATTTTTGAAACAAAACTTCTATAGAATCGTTGTGATTTGAAACACTAAAACGGAAATGCGTCACGATAAATAAACAAATATTCCTGGACAAATTACACGAATTTGATCTAACCCCAAAGTAAGCAAATTATTTGCTTGTGTTATGGGTGTTAGTCAACGATACTAATACATAGAATTACATATATATTTAATAAACACCCATAACCAGAAATACAAACATCTATGCTCATCACACAAATGTTTGACCCTGCCGGGAATTGAACCCGGACCCAATTGATGCGTAGTCAGGTTCGCTAACCACTCGACCAACGGGGCGGTTAAACACATAAATGTATAGGATTGAGCCGGCGAGAGACCGAGATAGAATACATTGCACAGTATTTTTGGTTCCAAAACCAGCCCGATACAAACAGTGCAACCAGAGATTTTATTGCAACTTTTTTACTTCTAAACGAAAAACCTAATTTTCCTCGACTCCTTTCTCTCTCTATATTTCGTTCTGTCCTTCTTTAATCAAAAGTTTCACTGCTGCCGTGTGTGCGCTAAGCTTCGATTTTTTTGTCAATCTATGGCCAAGTCGACATATTTACGTCCCTATATCTTAAGGATTAAGATATACCCTCATCCCTATGTATGATAAGATCTTCTGGCGCACTTAGTTTTGTAACTGGAATTTATAGACGCGTTATCTATGTGTGTGTTCTTGAGAGACGAAGACTGATGTACTATGATCAAATTGGTCGGGTGATGTCCAAAGATGGTGTTGTCTTCGAAAGCCGTTGTGTTCCCATGAAAAGAGTTATGAATGTGGAGGAAACTAGGCAAGTCTGTCTGGATTCTGATGATTGGCTCAAATAAAAATCTCTACACCTAAATTTGCAGACAGACTTTAGATTACCTTTTTGTTATCTCTTCTTCAAGCTCTTGTTTTTGTTATGTTTACTTTTTTTTTATTGATTTATTGACGAATAAGCAAGCGATTACCGTAATGTATAGGATAAAAAAAATATAAATTGTTAAAGTCAAAGTTGCTTTTTTTTCAGGACTCAATAATGGATATCAGGAGGCCGATTATGGATCCAGTCACCAACACTCTAAGTGGATTCGTATCATATTTGGATACTTTTCCCTTCCCATTTTATCTCATTCTCCGAGATATATCGGCGCTTCCTACAGTTTTAGGGGACGCCCTAAGGCAGTGGTTTGAATTGGCAGCCAATACTACGAGCTAGCACTGATAGATTTTTTAAGAAGTATTATATATTGTAACGTCAGTTTATGTCAAAAGTCAATGTTTATATTGTTTCTTTGTTGATAAGAAGGGCATTCAAATTGTACATGTGTTTCAGCACCAACCCAGTGCTTGGGAAACTTGAAAAACTTAAAAACAACAAAGAAAAATGTCGACGTTGGCTCAGTTGGTTAGAGCAACCCGGCTTGAGGGAAAATCACAACTTCGAGTCCTAGCATGTCGAATTTTCTCTTTGTTGTTTTTAAGCTATTTAAATTGTGTTCCTTATTGCTTAGACTTCAGACATACCTACTTCTATATTTTTTGTTCAAAATGATTAATATTTGTAATAGTTCATGTAATTTGCCACATTTGGAACGCATAGATTCTTGTATGGCGTTTTGACAGTATTAATATTGTTTGAGACAAAGAAGTAGGCGGCTCATCTGATGGTAAGTGATCATCACAGACATCGACATCTGCAACACCACATGTCACGTGTTTTCAGTCTTTTTTTGGAATATATAAGTTCATTTCTTGAAGATCTCTAAGTAGCATATCTGTTTGGAAATTAATCGATGGTCCCTATTAACAATGTTGGTTCTGCAAAAATACTATTGTTCAGTAGAGCAGTTTTAAAATTTGTTTTGACTATTATAAAAAGTTATAAGACTGTGAAAGTTCAAGTTACGATTGACTATTCAATGTATTCTTTACTAAATACTGACATAGCCAAAATGTATAATTAATTGATAGTTTAGGTAATATTTTACGGTAAAAAGTGAATATTGGTTAACATGTATATCCTACATTCTTAATAGGGACCATCGTAATATATTGTGATTGGACCAGATTAAGGAGATCTAAGGACTCGCAAAATTTTTGGTCTTTTGTAGTAAAGTTTGACGGTAGCGAAGCTATGAACAACTAAATTTACTTATGTTTAAATCTATAAAAATCATGTTCGCGTAAAATATTGACAGACATATTGGTTTATTTAGATGTTAAAATTTTGCACACAGGATAGACGTTGACGAAAATGAAATCAAGTACATCATTGTTTCAAAATAAATACTTTTTTTAATGTATTTGTACAAATTTAGCGTAAAATGACATTTGTTTCCGATAGTCTTATGAATATAACGAAAAGTGTAATATTAAGTTTAAAAATCCTATGTCATACCTATATCTTTAGATAATAATAAATAATACTTTTGTAAATATGACGTTTTATTAACCTAATTTGAGTAAAGCCGAAACTCAGCTCTTTGGACTGGCATTACTTTTTGTGTAGGATTTGGTTGTAGTCACATATAACTTAGACGTGTGTTCATGTTATTATACATATAAAACAGTAGCACATATGTAAGTTTATGTATAGGAAATGGGGAGTGATTGACAATGAAAGATGTCTGAAAACGAAACGATTAGTAGTTTTTTCGTTACAAAATTTCAATTTTTAATTTCCCGCTATGTTAGTAGTATAAGAAAGTTACTGATTTTGCCCTGATTTTCAAAAAATCTAGTTTGCTGAATATTCACGTTGACGTCTGTATGTCAGTATGTACCTATATGTGTGTATGTAAAAACCTCTCATAACTTTTGAAGGTCTTGCCCGATCGTTATGGTTGATGGCATTCCGTTGGGTTTCGACAAACTTACTTACCAATAATTTTAACAGATTCGGCCAAGATTTTGACAAAGAAAATATTTTTTTAACTGCGTCAAATACCTTAAATTGGATCAAAATCGTGTTATTGACATTAATTCGACATTTTTCATCCAATTTATTTTGTGGCTAAGACACCATTATTGCTCGAAAAATGCGAATGTCACCCGAAAGATCAAAATCAATTATAGTTTGAAAACATACATTTTTCAAAAATAAAAAACTGACATTTTTAGATTTTTGAACTCTGAAATAATTTATCTAAACATTGATTAGTTTTGCTGCTTTTAGAAATTCTTCAATTTAGCGGGAAGTTTCAATGATGGCCTGCAGGGTCAACAGGTTTATAATTTTTTTTGTAAGAGTTTGCTGGAAATGTGCAATTGAAAATGAAAAACTAGTTTCCAGACTCTTAAGAGTTCCCTGAAAATGTGCAATTCAAAATAAAAAGCTAGATTAAAAATATTATTGTATATTGTCAACCAAAATTGAACATTTTAAATTTTCACTTAGCGTTTTCGAAAACAGAACAATGATAACATTGTAGACCTAAGTTATAAATTAAAACGATCTAAACATAAAATTATATTAGCGAACAAGCTATGCCTAATTAAAACCTATAACTCATTGTTTCAAAGAAACAACATTAAATATGTTAATCAATGCACCACTTATAAACTAATTCTCTAATATACAGATAATTACTGAATTGATTTACACTGGCTTCATTCTTCTTTCGAGACTACCTTACCAAAAAAATAATAATTTGTGCTAACCGAATTCACCACTAAAACTGTTACGTAATGATTCGTCTTATATTACAAAAATAATGCGGCGATATTATTTTCAGCTTGCCTGTTAGAGCCTCTGTTGGTCTTTGTGATTGATACAGGGAAATGGATAATATGGGTTAATGCAGACAACAATGGGTGTGATCAGTACAATTTCTAATCTTAGTAATCGAAGTTAGATTGTCAAAATTCTGAGCTAAGATTTTGCCAGGACACTTTATATATACTTTGAAATATTCCAATGCCGCCATTTTACTTTAAGTCAAGGCTCCATTGTATAAACCTGACACTTCTATAGGGTTTTGACACTTAAAGATAGAAAGTGTGTCCAGGCCGAAACTGACTGAGCTCGGGTGCTCAAAATAAAATTTTGCTTACTGTGAAAGGTCTGACTTGACCTATCTTTGTCAGATTAGCAGTTGTTCTGAACACACCCTATGTTGAAATTAACGATTAATTTTTAATTCACCGACCTATTATTTCGAGCTCACATTTACTGACCACTCTCTAAACTGCGGTAAGAAGGAGCGAGCTTTTGCCGTCGAGATAATAGCGGTAAAGAGTGTCCGTTGATATGCGGCCACTTGTAATTTGTATTTATTTTTTAATATAAATAGTTTTAAAACGTCAGTTTATTTATAAGCTAACGACGGTACTACGTTTCTTAAATTGTAGGTACAAAAAGAAAAAATCTTCCGGTTTTCCTTTTTGAAATTGATATTAAGCGACGAAGGGGAAATACTTTAGAGTGAAAACTTTTTAAATTTAATTTGAACTTCTAATTTTAATGCATATATTGTATACATTTAAAGTATCTTAATCACTGAACAAGCGCTTCTAGGGGACCAAATTTTAAGTGAAGAAATGGGAATCTAAATATTATCC
This sequence comes from Apodemia zela, assembly GCA_018236825.1. Classification (NCBI taxonomy): domain Eukaryota; kingdom Metazoa; phylum Arthropoda; class Insecta; order Lepidoptera; family Riodinidae; genus Apodemia; species Apodemia zela. The sequence goes on from DWBA01000926.1 coordinate 5,784, forward strand.
GCAACTGTCAATGTCAAGGATCTTTTTTTTATTTTTTAAACATTTGCGTTGATATGCTTTTATATATCTCGTTCACTTTCTAGAAGGTAATTACTTCCAGTCGCTGATCTGATCCCATGTTGCTTAATAGTTTTACATCAATCAAGACATTTCAGCCTCAATTATTTTTTATTTTAATAATTTATTTGTCTTTAGACAACAACATATGAATGGCGGCTTAGTTTAAGTTACTTTTAAATACTTTAAATTCTTAAACATCCTTTTAAAGGAATAAATATTTTTCCCTATTTTCGAAAAGAGTTCTTCTTATTTTTAAGAGTTAAAAAGTGAATTATCTTTACTTATGTTTCAAAGTGGAATGCGATCGATGCTTTCGATTATAAACTAAGATTCAAGCCGCTACTTTTGAGTAGACAAATTTAATGCCCTATATCTTGCTTATTTTACATTTCTCAGCTTTTTTGGTAATAGAAATACATGAAGTCGACTAGTGATTAACGTATTTAAAAAATGCCACAATAGTTTTGTTATTTACTGTTTACGCCAGAAAAAATGTCTTTTTTTTTATTTACACTAATTATATTCTTAGTTAAAAATAAACGAAACTGGCTTATTTTCCTACATCAACTGTCGTGTAAACCAATCCGTAAAATTCAACAATAATAGCAAAATATGAACTATGATAAAGTATATAATAAAATATTCTAACTCGTGTAAAATATTAAATAAGTATGTATTGACATAACATGACTAAGCCTAGAAAGAAATACACATAAATAACGCTTCGCGATGGTGTTCTGATAATCTTGTAGAGAGAATTACAGCAGCTTGCTTAAAATATTGTCTGGAAAAAACTCGCTTAAATGTTCTAAACGGCGTCTATCATATACAATTTTAGACAAATATTTAGGTAATAGATAACTTCTCAAAACAATTTTCATAAAGCTGCAAATAGTAAACTTTTTCTGTAGGTCGGATTTAATGATAAGACCCAGTCTACACTTTTAAATTAGGCATTAGTCATAGAAAGCGCCCGAGGCGTGCGTTATATCGCAGTAGATGAGACTATTACGCTTTTCCACATTTTGTTGGTTGTCGTCAAAAAATCGACTGTGATCCTTGTTATAATACTAGTAGTAGTATAACAAGGATAACAGGATTAAAACAGAGAAAAATACTTGATATGACTCGATGTTGTAAACTTGGAAAAATGTCTGCCATGACCGACGTGAGCGCAGCGGAGGCGCACAGTAAGGTCGCGGACACGAGCGCTAGTCTATTTTGTTGTACTCTCGCTTCACACAAAAGCTTTTAAAGAAAATAATTCTTTCTACAGGCTTACATGGACCACGCAAATGCACTTACAATATAAATAAATAGACATGCCCTTCGATTATATTTGAGCATTTTAAAGCCTGTGTTAAAAATGTTAATTTATCCTGAATTTAAAAAATTAGTTCTCATATAAAAATAGAATTTATTGGTAGTATATTAATTATCTACTTAGCGATTTGTATTGTAAAAAATTGAAGGCCATGTGGTGCTCCTCGAAATTTTATCACATTCAAAAGTCAAGACTTTTGTGGGCGGCTTAACTATTCAATTTCAACTAATATTTATGTTCCAATACGATAATTTAAAAAAAAACACAGACATTCCGTATTCTAGAAACTTCCAATAGACATTTGTATGAATTAATTTTTGAAACGAAGTTCTCTTATCTCCCAAGTGTGTGAAAACAATATGCGTGAAACCGTACTAGGAAGGTAAAAGAACATTTTAGGGAGCATAAAGATTCCCTGCGTTAAACGAATCATGTTTTAAGTCGATTTAGATCAACCATAAAAAAGATAATTGCACTAAAATAATCAAAAATACCTTTAATTTTGTTACCTACAGGCGTGCAAAATTACACATGCTGTGTAATCAACCGTTACCAATTCTAAATTTTATCTAAGTTGTTATTAATAATTATTAAATGTAAATGCCACGCAGTCACTAAATTAAAGGTATATACTTCATTATGTTTACATTTCTGTTATTAACATATTTTAAGTTAAATATACATTAGTAAAATGTTTACACTTCTCTGAAGTATAGCCGCCGTAGTCTTTTATGTAGTCTAGTACTTAAGGTAATTAGCCAGACACATCCACGATAAGATTACATGAGACGGCATTGTGAAATTTCATTTCCTTATCAAAACTATTATTTTTTATAAAAGCGACAAGAAATAACAATCATTTAGTAATGTCATTTGAAGTTTGGATTGTGTTTATGAAAGATTTTAATCACATCACTTTTAATATTCACAGTAACTAATTTGTTTAAAAACTGATTTATATAAAATCTACAATATCGGTGAGTTAGTAGTAATGCTATAACAATAAATTACAATGATATGTACCTGAGCAGTAAGCACTTTTCAAAGGCGAGGCATTTACAGTATTAGGAAATAAAAATGAATGGTTTTAATTAATCAAAAAATATCACAACATTTTGTCTAAGTAGATACTAATTTTAAAACAGTTAAAGTTCACGACAAATGTGTTTGTCTTGGATAGCGTGACGACATTAAGGATTAGCTTAACGTCTAAAGAACGAAATTTAAAGGTTTTATTAAATTACGTAAATGCTAGTATTTTATTTAAATAATTATTTTATGGGCAACGTAAAACAGACTAGAAAGCGTAATATTAACGACTTTCTTAAAAAAATTCAACAGGCTTGTAATCAAACAATGCGTTTGCAAATTGCACTAGTAAAATTGGTATCATCCCTTGTGCGGACGCAATTAAGATGCCGGTCGGTCATTTGTTCAGCTGTCTTTCGATCACGCAAGCCATACACGTCAAGACGAGCGTGTTGCACAAGTTCACCAGTCACTAAATTTTCAACCTTATGCCTCTAATGCTGAACATATATTAAAAAAACAAACATTTGAATTTAGAACCTCCTCCTTTTTAGGAAATCAATTAAAAATTCTAAAAACGTTACTTTATGGTTATTTCTCTAAACTGTATCTGACGAATTACCTTAGCTACACACTAGATATGAAGTTAGCCCTGGAACATTTTACATTACTACAATTTGTAATAATTTAAACAATCGTATATATAATAATTGAATATGTTGGTTCACTTTGTTTCCTTGGACGAATGATTATTGGTCTCATCAGTCTTATCACCGTCGTAGAACTTTGGCTGAAAAAAAATTACATCAGTTTAATTTTATAGAGTCTAAAACATAAGCAGGCAACTAACATTAAATCAACACCCCAAGCAACACATTTCAAAGAAAATTGTTAACGGGATCTTAAGGATGGATCCAAGAACAAGTACTAAAATGTCGGTTTATAATTTACAGCTGGTCAAATGCTCAAAACGTATAGCTCCGAAATAGCAAGGAGTATAGAATATGGTGCAATAATTTAATTATGCAAATCGACAATATCCACTATAATAATAATATGACTGGACAAATTACACAAACTGATCTAACCCCAAAGTAAGCAAATTATTTGCTTGTGATACGGGTGTTAGTCAACGATACTAATACATAGAATTACATATTTTTATATATTTAGTAAACACCCAAACCCAGAAATACAAACATCTATGCTCATCACACAAATATTAGTAGTCCCTGCCGGGAATCGACCGACCGGGAGTTAGGTTCGCTAACCATTCGACCAACGGGACGGTCAAATATGCCTCTATATACGGTACCACTGCCTTATATATTCTTGCCGCACTAGCGTCATAATTTGTTTTTTTTCACCGGGAGAGCCATCTGCTTGCTTGCTCTCTTATGAATTGTGATATAGGTGCAGAAAAATATTTGGAGTGTTGTAACTAAAATTACGCATGTGGCTTTACATCACTGCTCTTGGATTATCAACGAAACATTACCATACTGCTTGCATGCATGCTTAATATTTTCCTTTATAGTCGAAAAACATTTTTACATAGCAGAGACAGTTAAATTATTTTCTATTGAATAGCCGTGGGGGTAGAGTGGTTAGATTACACAGCACAGATCACGAAGCTTCTGTTCGGTATAAAATTCGGGCGCAAAATATTATTGGGATATTTTGTGACTAAGATTCCATAGCAGCAGTTTGACTACTACATACGTTGTTAATGAATAATGAGTATTACAACTTAATAAATGTTAGTAGGAACACAACTGACGTGATCAATAAAAAGCAAAGAAACAATTTAATGAACTGTTTTGCTATAGCTTCGCTATAATTTGTAAAAGAATAGCTGCGTTGTAAATAATACCGTCTGCGCTGACAATATTCACTGGTTTAAATCCAGCTAGTGATGATTTTTTATGGTTAAACAATTTCTTACACTAAACTTTTCTATGCACATCCAGGTAAAATATCATTTGTTATAGATATTATACACGAGAAAGTTCGTGAAAATGGACGGATGTACGTAAGTTAATTTTATGCTAATGAACAGATTTGATGTAGCATAAAATATTTAATATCAGATAATATATCAGAATTATGGAAGTGATGTCGAGGGTGTCTGCTGGTATAAATACAAGAATGATGAGTTTCGTTTTAGAATATGTAAATTGTTACTGTTTGAGCCATAAGCGATAGTCGGTATGTGTCGTTATCAACTGTAGTGAACCGGTCTGAGGTATAATAAATTGTATTTCATTATCGCCATACATGGCTAGTTTTTAATCTTTGAAATAACTAAGCATGAGTAAAAAATTAAAAAAAAAATTAAAAAATTAAAAAAACAATAAAAAATTTGTAAATTGTCTACAAGCCGTTTAGCATTATTGATTAAAAACTGTAAAGACATAGTATTTTTTCTTGTTTATTGGTTTGTGCATTAAATGCCATTGCAGTTTAATATATTTCTTTTTTCTGTACCTACCTGGTAAATAAATAAGACTATTCAGCTTTCTTCAAAACATTATCAATTACAAAGTTTAAAAGATTTATAAATAAAATTAAGCAATTTACAAATAATCAAATATACACAGTTTAAAATAGCTTTCTTTAAGATAAAAAAATTAAAAAAGGACCCCCTGTTGCTGCGGGTCCCCTTTGAAGAATATACGGTTTGTTATTCTGCCAGGTAGTTCGTAAAAGGCGAACGACTTGCCAAACGTGTCACTACCATTGTGACTACTAGGTGGTAGAGTTGTGCAATTCTTGCCGTAATAGAGTCAATGCTCGTCACTGTCGTGTTCCGGATTGGAGGGTAAGGTAGCCGGTAAACGCGGCATTAACATCTTTGTTGTTTATGGGCGATGGTTTGTCTTCCATTAAGAGAGCCATCTGCTTATTTGTTATCCTATAAAATACATAAAATGTATACCAAACTATATTAAGCTTACTAATGTAAAATTACTGAAAATATCTCATTGATAGAGATAGCTTGGTATGATTTAACTACTTAATAATTTTTTTATGGTACTTTTTATAATCTTAGGTTCCAGGCATTGATTTATTATTACAAGATACGCCACCTATGTACCAAACGTGTGCCGTGAATTGGTCCTAATTGTGACCAATGTTGTCAGTCGAGCTGTAACCTGTCATTGAGAGTGCGTGTATCGACTACTACTAAAAAAGTTAAAATGCCTTCCTGTGTGTTCCAAAAGTGCAAAAATTACGACATAAAAGTAAAAAAATATGAAGGGATACATATCATAGGTAAGTATATAAAAATATTGAAGTTTTAAATAGAATTTATTAATTTGTAATTTTAATGCATCACAGCTTGTTTCGAAACGATAAAAGGGATGACGGAGCAAGCTATTTGTGGCTGTACTAATTACAAATAGCTGTCCTTTTCACTCTTACGCTTTGGATATTTCCTGTCGCACTTGT
>DWBA01000927.1:0-11649 GCA_018236825.1 Apodemia zela
TGAGGTAGCCGGTAAACTTATGCATGTGGCATTAAGACCTCGCCACAAGATAGCAACGCACAATTAACATATTTGGTTTCTATAGGCGATAGTTGACGCTTTCCATCAGGAGACCCATCTGCTTGTTTGCTAATTTTGATATAAAAAAAACAGAAGATCTAACTGCTTGTCTGCTATTCTATAAAATACAAAAACATATTTCAGATACAGATAAGGTTTTACACTGCAATGGAAACAGGTGGTTTTTTACTGAAATGGAAAGTCACTCCGTGTCTATGGAAAGCGTAGGCAAATTTATAATTACTTATCATATAGATTTAGCTGTAATCATGTATGAAGTGTGCCGTGCATGTTTCTTTTGCTTGGACCCACGTTTGCACCTATAGTGATCAGAGTTTATATTCGTAAGATAAGAAAACCCAATACAATTATACATATTGCTCAAAAAATATACCTGTGTATTACTTGTGGCATTCTTTCGTTGCGAAACTGTTTAAAATAAAATAAAAAAGATTTTAGCTTTTTATACCGTATATAAAACTTGGCTATCCAGATAGAGATGACCCCTATCTGAAGACACGCACTAGCGTTATGATAATGCCCGTTCCCGAACAAGACGTTGCAGATATGAGAACACCCTACTCCCATAATCTTTGGTGTCTATAAGTGACGGTTTACTCTTTTCCATCAGGAGACCTATTTGTTTATTTTCTATCTTATGATATAAAAAGTTAAAGTTAAACTTCAAGATCTTATACGAAGTCCAGATAAAGAATTTCACTAAGCTCTTAATGCGGTTAACGAATTATTACTGTCAGAACCATAAAATAATAACATTATTAATAAAACATTCATATATCATGATTGGTTTTAACGTTTTATAGTAGTTATAAAAATTACTTCCACAACCATGTAATTTTTCATTGATCATTGCCTAAATCTTAAGAGATGAATGCGATATAATAACGTAAGATATTTTCGCAAAAATATTTTTTGAAGACATCACAAGATAGTTTTCTGAAGATCTTGTCCAATCCAGTTAATCATAAAGTGGTTTAAATCGTATACAGAACAGATCTAGATCAGTTTCAATTCAAAGTGTACTTACTTTCATATCCAGCAGTCCAGGACCACACCGACACCATCGCCAACAGCCAGTGGTACATAAGTCCTTCGATCTTCCAATAGAGGGGTGCATACAAGGGTCTTGTCAGACGCAGCGCCATCATCCACACCACGTAAGCGGGGATGCAGTAAACGTTGTTCACGACCGCGAATGTCGTTCGCGCCACGATCCTCGCGTACCGGCTGAAACAGCAGGGCCGCGTTCATGTTACCGCCTCGCCACACGCAAATACGGGTAGGGACGGACATCTTAGAGTGTGGAGGGGATGAGGAATGATCAAACTATAAACGAGGCGAGGCGGCAACGCACCGCGTTCTCCCTGCGGACAGCTGCCGAGGCGTGAGAGCTTTCGTCGGTAGCGGTCAATGGCGCTGCGGGTCAACAAATCAAAATACAACGTACATTCGACGATATTTATTAATGGAATCGTTCACCGGTTCACTGTCGGTTATTTCATTAAGTAGATTGCGAGTACAAATTTAAAAATCGCCCGTCGGCGAGCGATCAGTCGCTCGCCGGCGAGCTCACATGCGATTTCATTTGCGACACACATTTTACACCGATCGACGTAACATTAACTCGTACGACGCGAGCACACATAGACAGACATACACAATTTTATTTAGTTTACGATGCATACTGTGGCACGACCGCGGCCGGTCGGGTTCGTCGTGTAAAATCAATACAAAGTTCATTATATAAAATTAAAAAACGACATCGGACCGCTGAAATTATACAAAAATTACAATATTAAAGACTGTACACTATCTAATATATACAATAGTTGCCAGCATAGATATGTGCGGGGGCATATATACAGGGCGGTGGGGTACGGACCTCGCATTTAGCTGCTCATACATTATAGTCGTGAGCCATCATACTGTGGACCTGCTCGAGGCGGAAGGCTAAGCGTTGCTTCTGCGAAAACTCGTCCTCCTCGAGCGTGACAGTAAGTTGCTCGTTGTACTTCACCGCGTAAGCGTACAGCTCGTTCAGGGCGCAGTTAGTATTGAACTCTTTAGTGTGGAGACGCGACTCCTCGGCAAGCATCGCATTCATATCTTGATCGGATATCACCGGCATTAATTTTATGTCTGCGTAATACCGTTCCACCCATTCCTTGTACACGGGTATATCTTTAGCGTAAAGAAGCTTAGATGAGGGAGAATCTTTGCCGAGGATATGATCGGAAGTCGAACAGGAGTCCATGAATGTCTGTGCTATGACTGACAAACAAGAGTCGACTGTATTCGACTTGTGTACGTCAAACACAAAGTTTGGATTTTTAATCAAATTGACCCAAAAACGCAAGGGAAGAGAGTTACTTTTCCAAGTGTGCACTACCTCGGGATCGGATATCGCGTGATGCAATGCTTGATCGTCTAGGAAATCGAACATATATTTTATAGCGAGGGGCAAAGCGGAGCCTCGATGCGCGGTACTGAAAATAGTTTCGAATAAATCATCGACAAACTTTTGCAACGTGCCCTTGGTAGCGAGAAGACGCGTAAGATATATTTCCGACACCATTTTGTTTCCTCGCTCGCCGTCTTTGTGTGCCTCACCGTCATGATGCCTGACAAGATGCCAGTATTTAAAACCACCCCCGTGTTCGTATTTTAGAGGACTGGCCGGAGGGCTAGCGGAGCCGTATTTACCCCTATTCAATGTCTCATACGTATGAGATTTATCGTTCTTTTCCATATTAGAGAGATTATAAACAGAGCTTTGTTTGGCGACTAAACTAAGACATGCACCGTCGGTGACGCGGTAGTGATTAAGAGTGTTAAGCTTACGCCATTCGCCTTCACATTTTGTCGTGCTATCTTCGTCGTATAAAATTAATCGACCGCAAGTGCCGGTACGCCATTCTAAATCTAATTCGTCACGACTCGGCCTCTGAGAATATGGCGTAGCGCGATAAATAGCATCTAAGCACTTTTCTTTAACTTGACTAATGGTATCACAGTCGAGAACTTTTACTTGCACGTTTTCTGTAGTAGCCTCTAAACCGCTTACAAATATTGTTTGTTGTGATATGGATACGCTGACGGTCAAAGGTTTGAAATCTATCGACTGCCTAATTAATTTTTCTTCGCTTAAAGAGTATCGCGCTTCAGAAGTTATTACGTCTACGGGCCCTTTGTCTACTTGACCCTTCATTGACCTAAACAACAAATAAAGTGGTTCACCTGCACATTCCCGGAGAAACTTATATAAAAGGAATGTAAACCAAGCACTTAACATTTTCTCGGCCACGCTTTCAGTACGTCTTAATAACAATTTTGGATGACTTTTACTCTCCATGCATTTTTCTATAAGCTCCGCGAGTAATGTTTTTAATACGTCAGTGCAATACTCCATTTTACTCTGGAGAGTTACCATTATCAGAGACGCTACGTTTACACGATCACGCATAGAGAAATATCTATTACTTTCTAAAGTGCGAATAAATAAAAGAAGGAATGTTTTATGCATAATCAACTGGCCGAACATTCTAAGGCCTTTGTCTTTTCTCATAAGCTCAGGACGTTCCCACTGGAGTACAGCGTGATCATCAATATTAGGGAACAATATTTTCATAGCGTACGTACGATAGTCGAGGAACGGTATACCGCCTGTAACATCTCCTGTCAAATCTGTCATTTCAGTCTGTAATTCTGCAAATGCCTCTTTACATTCAGCTGCTACCCTTAATTCTAAAATATCCATTTGCTCTTGCATATTTTTTAATACCCTAATATTTTCAGTGGATTTTCTCCTATACATAACTAAAAATACGACAAACACTAGTATGAGTATTACTATACTTGCTATAACACCGAATAATACAGGTTTACCTATAGCGGCTTGTAAGCCAGTTTGAGACGAATATGATAATTTGCCAATCTTATAAGTAAGAGCCCGGCCGACCTTCACGATGACCTCTGGCGTTTCCACCCCGTCCGGTAATTCATCCCGCGACGGAGGCTTACACGTCAACTGATGCCTAGATATAGATGTAATATTACACAAACTTTCTCCTATATGAACCTCTACATCACTTGCAGTACAAGCTTTATCAAGATTCTGTCCGTTAATAGTTAAATATTCGGATTTGTAATATTTGATATCTTCGTCGAATTTCTCGTAAATTGGATCGGGATAAAGAAGGAACGCTTCGCCCGTCTTACTAGTCAAATTTTGCACGCTTTGAACGTCATCCATATTGAATCCATATTCTAATTCCAAAGGCATATCTGGATCTAGATTTAGGCCAGCGCTTTCAATACCAGGAGATTCACAAATAAGATGGGTTTGAAAATCGACTCTATGGCATGGCGCTATATACGGCCGATTATCGTGGTAGACATATATTTGAGGGAACTGAATGGAATGGAAATTACGCCCCATTACTTTAATGTGTATCCCCCCGGATGGAATTCCTTTCGGTTGTTTACGGTTATTAATTAATGGGCCAGATTCAACGGTAACTACAATAGGGTCTTCGATATACTCAAACTTTTCACGCTCTAAAGTACGCATACCATTATCAAACCGCATCCTGAGTGTACCCATTTTTAACTGATACGAGTGACTAGTCCTACAGACGGCTTCCTCGGGTGTCACTGATAAAATAGCACATGGCAAGTCATCGATAAAAGCTTGAATATAACTTCCTGCGTTTAAATACTCGCCCGTAATACGTAATTTCGTTCCACCTGATTGAGGACCGTACTTCGGTTGAATAGAGTTTATTTTCGGATTTACGAACGCGTAATGGTGTTTCGATTCACCTCGATAATCCGCGACGCGAACTACAACCGGTCCATCTCTTGGTACTTCTTCGCCTGGACCGTCAACAGTACAAACTATACGCCTCGTTTTAACATAAAGCTCGATAATAGGCTGACATTTAATACCCGCTATAGTTACACCATTATAAATATCAGATATATTTCTACCTAGATTAATGCCTTCAATCGTTATATTTGTTCCGCCATCCCAAGGGCCTAATTGAGGTCGAAATGTATGGATTTCAGGGTTCGGGCAAGTTTGTGTACGATTTAACCATACGCTCGGAGCACCACATTGCTCTTGTACCTCACAGCGATCCGAGCCTTGACACCAGCCGCATCCAAACTTCTCCGGCAGAGCCAAACAAATACCGCAATTGTCGGCCATATCGTTACATCGATAAATGAGAATGTGAGTATCGTCTGGATTATCTAATGGCTTAGACCCACCCCATATAACGGCAAATGAGGCAGTAATATTAGGGGCGCGGGAAGTATACGTAAATTCAACCGCTTCGCAATAAATCGTATCCGCAAGAAGTTGAGCATTAACATGGGTTACCCGACCTTCGATATTAAACTGACATACGAAACGCGTTTGCACGATAAATTGACCTATAATATGCACTTTAACTTTAATAGCTTTTTTAACGCCAGAGGGAACTAAAATTTCATTTGTGCCGTCAGAGGTAGAATTTATGGTAGGGCAAAAACCAGGACCAGACCGATAACTTGGACCTATTCTACTAACACCGGTAACGAGGATATCATTTCTACAGTTTTCAGCGGTATCATGAGTACAGCGATGACCGTCAACACACCAATCACAAGGAAATGACGAACTAACACATTGCGTACAAGAGCTATAAGTATTACAATCAAAGAACGTAAAATTCGTAGCTACGAAATCAGGTCCCTGGGTAGTGCGCACAGAAAGTTTAGCAGTAAAATGGTGCTGACCAGCAGGTATAGAGGGTAAGGTATCTGTACGCGGTGTAGTACAATTAACGCCATAATGTTTTCTAGTTGCATTAGTGATAAGTGTACGATCTAAGGCTGTAAAAGCACATAAAAATTGACCATTTAAAGTAGGTAAATTGTCAATAAGTAAATCTAAAGTTCTAGCTGTCGTTCGTTGCAATTGGTTTGGTGTTACTTGTGTAATAGTGGTGCAACGTCCACTGCGGTACGAAATCCAATATAAGGGATCTTTAGCTGCCTCTTGACAATCAGATCGTAAGCTGCACTTGTTTTCTAAAGAACACCAACCACAGTAGGGGTCTTTGGCTCCGAGACATGTTAAACATGATTTGTAAACGCTACATTCCTGTACTTTCACTTTCGACACATTGCCTTCAGTCATAACATATAAATGCATCAATTGAGTATCAAAGAATAAGTCTTTATTCACAGGGGATCCTTCATCGACCACTATGTCTCCATATTCAAACGCCGATGTAGCACTTTCAACAACAATTTTCTTGAGGTGGCCTTCGGCAGTACCAGCAAAAACCACTGTATAATCGCCAGTAGCAGTCGCAGCAATTGCGGTCAGTCTTTGTTTAAATGGCTTTGCAACTGGTACAGCCTCCACTGGTTGTTCACCACCCAATGGAGTATTTACATCAAGTCCACAAAAATCTTCGCTTATGGTCTGCAGTTTAGTTCCAACACAAGCGTGCGACGGAGATATAAAATCTAGGCCACGGGAACCGTTGCCACTGAAGCAAGTTTTGATATTCTGCATAAATTTTCTCCGTATAGCTTTCAAAGAGTAAACACAAAGTGCTGATATGTTTGATGGTACATTAGTGTTTATAGATTCACTTTGACTAAAAGCAGCGAAAAGTACATCATGCTGTGCGGTTATACCAAGGTCGCCTGCAAGGACTGAGCCTGCTTTTCCTACATAAGCTGCCTGTACTAGATTGTATCCGTAATTTCCACCTCCTTCACCCATACACGACATCGGAATCTCAGTATACGAATAATAATTCTCGTCATCATGACACACACGAACTAGCTTGCTGTAATAAGTATCAGAACCGACTCCCCGTAATTGTGTTGTTAGAAAATAGCTAAAACCTTCGGAACTGAAGCCATACACGTAATTTATTGGGTAACGCTCTCTAGACAATGAATTGACAAACATACGAGTTCCTGTAGTTACTGCCGTCCGAGCAATCACAAACAGTCTGTCATCTTCCAATGAACGGCTACTAACTGTGGGCACTTCCGAACGATACGGCGAGTTTCCAGTAAAAGTTACCCCGACGTACATAACTTGTGTCATAGGCGGATTCGGTGGCCCCGGCGCTATGAACGCGACAGTGGATGCACTAGCATTGTTCGCCACGACCGGTTCACGAACTTCCCGAACATCATGCGATATATTGTTAAGATTCCGCACGGAACACAGCCCTTGGAGTACTGTCCCACACGTAATGAGGCGACTCGTCGCATAATCAATAACCAGCGCCTTATTCACATTATCCGCAGGTTTCTTCACGAAATTAGGTGGACAGTCGAAAGTACACTGCGCAGAATCGTTGACCGGCCCCGTGACGATAACCTGTTGGACTTCAAGTTCGGGAGAGAGCTGGTAGATTCTGTTGACGGCACCGACGTAGACGCGGCCTGTGTTGCGATCGACGATGAGGTGATTGAAGGGGGAAGCGGTCGCGTTGACTGGGTCGGAGAAGACTCGCACCACGTCGTGGGAGGCGCGCGCGGCGACGCACGCGGCCGCGAGGGCCAGCAGCACGCGCCACATGGCGCGGGCGCATGTGGCCTACCGCCGCCGCCCGCGGACGCATCCGCCTGCCCATCTGTAACGCGATACACCCGCTCAGCCACTGCCCGACGCTGCCGCTTCGTTCCTATCGCACCGCACCGCTATCAATAGTTTTACCGACAGAAGGCAGAGAACGCAGGCGACACTAGCTATTTAATATCAGATGATCTTATCACCTGATATTAATTAGTCACTGTCTACACGTGTATCTAGTTTGTTAGAGTTGGCAGAATTCATCTAGAGTTGGCAGAAGCTTGTATTTAGTACATAAGCTTCTGTCAACTCTAGATGAATTGATTATCTAGGAACATAAGGATAGGATAGGTTAAGTTATGTGGAGAGACGATATCCTAATTTCACCTACAAACATATAAGCGATTTTCCTATCACGAATATCAAGAGGTCCAGTGCGATGGGAGCGAATTCTCGAGCTGCAACGGGGCCGCAGTGACACCCGTCCTCCACGGTGACGTACCAACCTATTTTCTAGTCAATTGACGCAACGAAACCGACTAAAAAACGACACAATGAACTTTGATCTTGCAGGTGTTGATAGTGGATGAAAGAACCTGCTTACCGGATGTTTTAATGTACAAAAATAGGTTAGTACTGGGAACGGGCGGGCACTGTCGGCCCCGCCGCGGTCAGTGCACTGATATCACGCCGACGAAAGCCTCAACATCATAAAGGGGATAACAAAAAATACTTGGCATGCTGTTCGAACCAGGGAGCGAACGTGGTAGCGTAATAAATAAAAGGATATAAATAATAGAACAACTAAAAACATCGACACCATCAATATACTTACAAGATTGCCATGTCGGAAATACGGATGGGCTTCAAAATTCCTATTTGTATTCGTTTATATTATGCATGTACGGAACCCCACTTTCATTATGCGGGAACCATGCAGTAGGCTCTAGTAGAGACCTGTAACAACAAAAATTACTATTTAAAGCCCATTCAGGGGCTCCATCGATAATTCGCGAATATTTGAGGTTATTTCTTTTTTTGTTTATGATAAATACACACGAACGTAGCTCAAAATGTTTAATGTTTACAAATATACGCTATTCCTTTTAATATTTTTATTAGAATAAAATTGCAATTGTTAGAAAATTTAAATTGTAAGATTCTTTTTGTCAAACTACTATTTAGTGGTGTATTGCACGGCTGCACTAGCAGTTAGCACACGATTTCTGTTCTTGATTGCATTCCACGTTTACCTACACCCACTTGATTAATCTACCACCTACACACGCGACTTAACACAAGATTGATGTTTTTTAATCAATGAGAATAATAAAAACACACTAAAGCAGACATTTCTGAATGTTATCTAGTTTTACTACGAGAAATTGTGAAAAAGAATGTCAGCCATTACCGCGCACGCGAGTCGATAAATGGAAGCCATTCCTATAAACGCCACGCACTTTCATTTAAAAACTATTAAACTTACCTCTAATAAGGTAAAGCACTGTAAATAACAATCCTCTATAATCCAGGAACAGGGCGAAAAGGAACTTTTAAAACACTATTGCACCACTTCACAATTTTTTATTAAAATCACTGTTATTATAAACCTAAACACTTAACACCACAAAGAAGATTGTAATCACATAATTCTTGGGAACTTTGGTTTTAATATTCCGTCCAATATATCAGTTTAGTCCGTTTGCACAATGAGTTCACGACAAGAGCATCAATCTTCGTACATCGCCATGGAATGATTACGGATTCGCTTTTCGAACGAGTCTAGGCGTGACTGCGCCGAGAAAAGCCGACAAAACCCGATTCGGATATTTTAGTTTACACAAACGCCACTTGGCAGCACCGGCTATAGATGCGTTCAGTATTATGAAAAACTCATAACAATGTTACTTTGTTTATCCAAAAATACAAAAAATTAATAATGAAATTTTTCTAAATATCTATGACATTAGATTGCAATTAAGAAATATTTCACAATTTTAAACACGAAACTAAAAGATTCTAAAACAAAACAGTGCCATCTATATTAAAAATTCTTAAAACTTGCAACGCCACAGAGTATATCAAAGCGGATTTAAAGCTAATCCACACGGAACAAATAACCGAACAATTTAATCATATTATTCGACAACGTGTAATAATATATGTGTATTGGTCCGGCGCCCCTTTGAAGAACAAACTATTCTGCTAGCCAGTTTGTAAAATGCAAACGATTGGCTATATATTCTGTCACTACCATCGTGGTCCTATTATACGATAGAGTTCTGCAATGTCTTGCCTGGATCTTGGTTCCACCTACCATGTTATGGCTTGGAAGGTAACGTAGCCGGTAGCTATATTTTAGAGCAAAAAAATACTGCTCAAGCTTTAAAATCATATCTTAGCAATGATATTGAGGTGTTTGCATCCTCGTACATAATAATTTCCTAAAGAATGAAAAACATTACAATAAAATTAGGAATCTGAATAACTGCTGACTTTGCTCATAAATGATTGAAAAATGAAAACGGTTAAAGGCTTTCATACGTCTTAAAGGTTTTCATACAATATAGTTTTTTTTATTTAAATTTGTGGATTAAGCCGTGTATGTACTGTTCATGTTACATATTGTATCTTCTCATCTACTCAACTGATTTTGATTTATAATTTTATAATAGCAAATTCTGTTGATTTAATTCATACTACTTTTATATTAAATATGTAAGCTGTTATCTACGTATACGTTTTAGTTTGCATGTGGAATGGATCCTGTTATTATATTTTGTTGACTGGAACAATAAAAATTAAAAAACAATTCCCAAATATTAAAACTTAATATAATTTAAAAAGTAATGAATATAATAGTATGTATTATATTTAAAAGTAAAACACGAAGTAATATTCTCATTCTCAAAGTAATTGCAATCTTTAGAAGTGATTTAAAAATTTGTTATATGTGAATAATCAAAAGTTGATTAGCCTTCGAACATGAAAAATCAAAGCATAAATTAGCCCATTGAGTAAACAGACTAGCGACAATAAAATTAACAGACCAATAATTATTCTTCTGTTAACACATCAAATTAATAGACCTTTAACAATAATCAGAAAGAATTAGTACCGACAAATCCAGTGAGTTGTGCGACAAAATACCTAGGAATTTTGAATTAGCCAATTGGAACACCGTGGTAATCCTTTTCCATGCGGCTCAGATTATTGACAGAATTAATTTGGCGCAAGAATCTAAGATTATTAGTCTCGTGTAGGTTGTTAATGGTTTAACCACATCTGTGTTTGTGTTTGGGAGGAGGATAGGAGTTGGGTAATATGTAGGAGAGTGTGAATATCTGTGTATAGCGCCTTTTTAATGTATATCTCATATTAATTAGGATTTAAAAGCTAGGTTTTGATAGCAATTTAACTTCGATTAGTGTTAATGCATAATGGATATATTGATTGTACCCTGATTACTTTATCGTAGAGTCGGGAGGCAGTGATTAAATACAGTCGTATTGCTAGTTGTTACTATAGCACAAATGATATAATAGTCACTATCGTAAATTATAGTGTGGTGAGCAATGATGTGACTGCTGCTCCTGCTGGATGGAATACTATTCGAATACGGTTAGAGACATTTTTTTATTTTATTTATTTATTTATATTCATGCACAACAAATATGTACATTGGTTTAACTAAACGCCTAAGGGCATTTTATACTAGCCAACCTCATGTAATCCAGAAATAAAATAATTAAAGGAGATCGTGCATCTCAACAAACAAAAGAAGTATATTTAAACATAATATGATAAGATTACTAAAGTGTAAATTTAGTACATTAAACGTCATACCTTATACGATATATTTAATGTAAATACATACATATATACATACAAACATACACTTATTTATAAATACATACTATTAAAACATTATACAACTATGAGCAAGAAAAGAATTAAACACTCGCCACATCTAAGATCAT
>DWBA01000928.1:0-11647 GCA_018236825.1 Apodemia zela
GAGGTACAACCAGTGCACCCTCGATTAGCCGAAGATACTCGTTCCCACAATGTGACTATCGCCAACCGGGCACTTTTACAATCCCGGGCAAAGTTGATTTTATCAGAAAATTAAAACAACAGATTTTTTAAATTGCCCGTCCCGGGAATCGAACCCGGGACCTCGTGCGGCCAATTCATACACCGGACCACTAGACCACAGAGGCTAATAACTAAATTACGATAATCGAAGCCCATAGTTATTATTTGGTCATCCTTTGGGATCCTTTGAAGAATAGACTGCCGTTCTGCCGAGGCAGGTCGTAAAAGGCGACCGATTGGCTATACGCATCACTACCATCGTGAGTACTAGGTTGTAGAGTTCCGCAACATCTCGCCCGGGTCTGGTACCACCGCCTTATCTATTCCTGCCGCAATAGCGTAAATGCTTGGTATTGTCGTGTTCCGGTTCGGAGGGTAAGGTTAGGCATGTGGCATTGCTATTTCGCCACACGGATAGCAACGCACCATTAATATATTTGGTGTCTATAGGCGATGGTTCTTCTTTCCATTAGGGGAGCCGAGCCATCTACTTGGTTGCTATGATAATGATAATGATATAAAAAAAGGGATTTTATTTTTAAGCTACTTGATCAAAAGAATTTTAATGAAATTATTTGCCATTGCGAGACAGATTTTAAGATACTCGACTGGATTTCTGGGTTCAGGATTCTATCACCATACTTGATCCTGTCGCAATGGGGTCAGTGCCTGCCATTGTTGGATTCCAGTTTGGAGGGTAATTTTAACCCGTAGACTTATATATGTGGTCAGTCAGGCAAAAGTAAGTTTAATATATTATAAAAACTCACTTGTACTTCCAGTTCACTTTAATATTAAGTAATTTTGGTTTAATACATCCATTTCACTTGTACTTCCAGTTCACTTTAATATTAAGTAATTTTGGTTTAATACATCCAATGGATGTATTAAACCAAAATTACTTAATATTAAGTGAACTGGAAGTACAAGTGAGTTTTTATAATATATTAAAATGCAGTTTCACCAAGTGCCGACGATGGAAAGTATACATTTTAAAAGTAAGTTTTTCTGTCTGTTACGGTTTCACGGTTAAACTGCTGTAATCATTTAGATGAAATTTAGCACGGAGACAGTGGAAGACCTGGGGTCAAACAAAGGCTAATATTTTTATTTAAAAATCGACCCTTAATGGGTTTAAATAGGGGATGAAAGTTTGTATGGAAGCTTATATTGATGGCATGTTACAGTACTCGCGGGCGAAGCTAGGCGGGGAAGCTAGTATATGTATAATAAACCCGATTCTCACGCGACCGCCGTACAGACAACAGCTATAAAACAAAACAAATGATTCATATTGTTTATTAAAAATCGCATTATTTATGTACGAGTACATACCTGTTTAAAGAATGTTACTTAACCTCATACATATTTATCCGGTATCACTTCACACTTGTGACCAATGACTGCTATTTAATACAGAATAGACGTAGTGTACCCAGGAAATATAAAACACTAGATGTTACCCGTGATTTCATTCGCGTGCCCCAGAAACATTGGTCTTTTTACTCAGCTGAGTAAGAAATTAACATGCAAAAAAGTAATGTAATTTGTGTTCCTTCCTTCTTAATGAATGTAATTATCAAATATGAAGAGGAACATTAGATAAAACATAAGTTGAGATGCAATGTTCTATAAAATACTGACAATTTCTTTGCAAACATTCTGAGTAAGGTCCTAACAAAGTTTCTAATATCATTAAATATAACCAAGGACTCCGTAGTCCGTAGAGCCATAATTCAGTTTAACGACGCCGCTTGTGGAATTTTGTTTGAGATATGATAAGTTTTGCAAGAACACTATTTTCTGCACTTGTAATCACATTGTTGAAATTATTCACATTATTGTTTTAATTAATTACATAAATATACAAATTTTAGGTTTTAGAATTACCTTTAAATCCAACTAGTTAATCTTAAGTCATATTTTTAGAGGATATCGATATTTCAGTTTTTTATTCTTTTTAAATAACACTTGACAGGATATGTCTAGATTTGTCCATAAAAGTCTTTGCTTGCATCGCGATAGATAAAATAATGTTAGCATCGATCAAGTATATCAGGTGAATAAATATGACCGCAATCTAAGTTTTCTCGATAAACCGCTGCCTACAGACTTGCGGTTGCAACGCGACTTGTTGAGAAATCGAGATGAATTTCCGAAGTGATTTTATATCTGCAATCTACTTTACCTATTGATAAATAGATATTATAATTGAAGATAGTATGTACTAAAGAAAAGAACAAATTGTCGACCATATGTCTAGTACTAAAGTTTTATAACAAAGAGAAAATTATTTTAGAAGTGGTTATCGTTTTACCAACTAAGGTCCGCTTGCACTACCCAATTTAAATACTTTTTAAATTAATTTTACTATTGTTAAATTCATTTGAAAGTATTGAAATATTTTGGTGCAAGCGGACCTTAGTCTATGCACTTCACATGCATGTGTAGTGCATAGAGTAAGGTCTGCTTGCACATTGGCAGTTGAAACTTATTTCACGAGTTGGCCTATCCTATATCTATCGACACATTTTTGAATCACTAAATCGATAAGATAAGATAATATTTATTGGTACCACATTTTTACACAAACGAATATAACAGACAGGTTTTTTTTAGTTTACAGATTGGTTATTACAAATTCAAAATAAAACTACTGTTGAACAAAATGAGACAAAATATAAAAACTAATAACACGTACACTTAAACTATTTTTATAAGTGATGTGATATCAAAAGGATACTCATACACAAATTGCTAACAAAGTGCAAAGCTTAAGAACGGCTGGTTCAATTCGCGTTATTTCATTTTTTTAATGATTCGTTGAAGTCCGATGAAGGTTTTTGTGGAGAAAATAGGAAAAAATTGCGGGAAAATCTCGCAATTTTTTCCATTTTTCTTCCAAAATTTAAAAAAAACTTCTTTCATTTTCCTGTCTATTCTAAGGTGGTACGAAGTTTGCCGGTTCAGCTCGTATACAATAAAAATACACGGAAATATAAAAAATAAGGAGCTATTAAAGTTAAAACTAAAAATTACTTTATTTTTTTTATTACTTTGTTTCTTCTGCTAATCGTGGGCGCACTGGTTGTACCTCTGCCTACCGTTTCGGGGGTACGTTCGTGAAAATGTTTTTTTTTGTTGATTTTATGGGTTATACTATATAAACAAATCATTTATCGTTTTTGCAGCAAAGATTAAATTTTTTTCATATGAAAGGTAAGAAAAAGTGAGGGACGCGTGTCTTCAGAATTTCATCTAAATCTGTAGATTATTTTGGCGCACACACAAACTTTTGTACCTACCCAGTTAATATACTTCATAGATTTCACCCCATCCATTTCATGATTTAATAGCATTAGAGATTGTTTTACTTTTGTCAGATGGCATTATTACTCCTAATTGTCGGAGCAGACCGTCCGACGCGGACTATGAACCGAGGACCGGGGCGTCGACCGGCTATGTAGGTCATGACGTCAAATCTACATTACGCATATTATACACCCATTGTAGGCGCATTGATTTTTAATTACATCGCCTATACTATAATATTGTCGGATTAGAACTAGAAAATTGAGCCGGCTTTGTCTTTGTATGCAATAAATCATCATAAACCTTCAGATGTTAGGTATGATTATTGCGTAACTCACATTGTTATGTCAAACTTAAACAGAAATCAATTATATGTATCATTTTAAATTAAGTAACATTAATAAAATATCTTAAATGTACAACAGGCACGTACATATTTATCTCGTTAGTCGAGTCGTTAGCGACCCGGACGAAGCAATCAAAGGGGTTTGGGTTCGATTCCCGACAGGGACAAACATTAATGGGATGAGCAAAGACTGAAAAAAGATTCTATTTCTGGATGTTCATTACATGTACTTTAGTATTTATAAATGTATTTCTATGTATTAGTCTCATGGACCCATATTAGTAATTAATTAAGCAAGTAATTTGCTCGCTAGGGTTTAGATCAATTCGTGTAATTTATCCAGCTATATTTATTTAATTACTAGCTGCAGCGTGCAGCCCGCTGCTTTATAAAAGTTTTTAGTAAATTCCGCGGGAACGATTAATTTTTTCGGGATAAAAGGTAGCCTATGTGCTATTCCAGGTCATCATCTACCTGTGTGCTAAATTTCATCCAAATCCGTTCAGTGGTTTTGGCGTGATTGAGCAACAAACATCCATCAATACATCCAAACTTTCGCATTTATAATATTAATATAGATGGAGTTTATGTTAGACTTAGTTTAGAGTGGAGTTTATGTTAGACTTAGTTTTAAATTGTCGGTAATAGTTTCTCGGGATAAATTTAATAATATTCAACCCTGTAAATCCTGATATTCAACTTTAGTCTTCAATAAAGGTTTCCTAGTAGGTACTTACTATACACATTTGCTAGCGAATACAAAACCCCTGTTCAACCCGAAAGGATCATATACTATATAAAAAAAAAAACTATTTATAAAAACAAAAATGTTATAGTATTTTTAAATGTTCGTATTTAGCCACTAAATTTCACTAAAATTGAGCAAATATTTCAAACTGGACAACACACCACGCCGCGTCATATACGTTCACCTAAATTTAATGTATACGGCCTATGTCCAACTTCATCAAACTCATAACACGTCTATAATCTGTATGTATTAACGTCCACGGAAATTATAAAAATCTATTAAATATAATTTTTCCCCTGCATTGATCCGGGTCCACAGAATGGACCACAAGCCTTCCAACCCGACAGCTAAATGATTAAGATTATCAATTCCCTAATCAATAATTAAAAAACGGGAAGGGAGCCCGTACAATTATGATACATAATTTTTTTTCTTTACATCTCTATCACATATATAATAACGACCGACATCTTTGATGTTAAATAGATGTCTGTTACCATCAGGGTAGCTGCATGTTTATCATGTTTTAAAAAATATTTTTTTTTAAAAAAATACTTTTTATTCTACATTATATTCTACACAGTGGCTGAGCAGTGGCCACAATGAATATGGTAATTGCATTGTGTGCTTTTTCAGCCACTCTGTAACGGTAGACGATTGACACAGTGAGAGCGCGTATGTGATATAATGGTGCGGATATCGCGACTAGAGGAGCGGAATCCTTTCTTTTATACTTTCAACGCTTGATAGTCTGTATTAATTTTCCTTTAAAATATTGTTTGTCCGTATGGACCCGCAAACTATACAAAACATCTGGTTTGTGTTCTATTGTGTTCATGTTCATATTATGTTCTGTCAAACAAAATAATCAAACAAAAAAAAATCCGGCCCCCTTTGAAGAATAGACAATTTGCCATTCTGCCAGGCAGTTCGTAAAACTAACCACGAGCAATAAACTAAACGTGTCGCTACCATCGTGATTATTAGATGGTAAAGTTCCGCAACATCTCGCTTACGTATACGACTTACGTATTCCTGCCGCAATAGCGTCATTACTAGTCATTGTCGTGTTCCAGATTAGAGGGTAATTACTAAGTAGCCGGTAGACTCATGCATATGGCATTGCCATGCTATCCCGCCACACGGATAACATTGCCCCATTAACATCTTTGGTGTATATAGGCGATGGTTTTCAACTACACATAATTAACATCTGTGATAGAAATATGCATTGCATACGATATGGGAGTTATCTTTATTTATTACCGTCCTACCCTGCTTTATACCTTAAAATAGTTATCCCAATTAACATTATAAATGCGAAAGTGAGTTTATTTGTTTGTTACGCTTTTTCACATTTAAACTATGTATTTGAATGATTTCGAATGACGAGATTTTGAGATCTTGAATCAAGCACACACGTCGTAAGGGATACAAAAAAGAACATAAGATTTTAACGTGAGTTAAGCCACAGTCAACAGCTAGTTTTTATAAACAAACACAATTTTTTTGGATAAATTTTAAAAGCCTAAGAGCCTAAGAATTTTAATACATCATAAAATATTATTGAAAATGCGGTACCTACATGTGATTTGAAAATTATTTTCCTTTTGATTAGACGTCCCTCACAGTTCTACGGGAAAACCAAGTTGGCAATGTTATTTTAATGTTAGTTGTTATTACCGCAATGCGTAGATCGATTATGCCTAGAGCATAAAAGTTATGATGTGTTTCGTATAACATGTTTATTAACCGACTTCCAAAAAGGCTAAATTGTATACTCAGTTAAGCAACTGCATGTGAGCTAATAAAGCATTAATTACTGACATTATCATCCCATAGTATCGAAAGTGTTACCTTTGTTGATTTTAATTCATACATTTGTTATGAGAAAATCTGTTAACCGGGTGACCCTGCGGGCCATCACTGAAACTTCCCGCTAAATTGAAGTATTTTAACCGGCTTTGAACAGCCAACATTTTTTTATTTTATTTTTGAGCTTGAAGAGTTCAGAAAGTTTGTTGAAAACGACACTATTTAATTTTTGAAAAACTGCAACTTTTGAACGCCATGATGATAAAGCATTCAACGCAGTTTTTTCAGCTCTAAAAATACTTAATCAAAAAATCAATTGGTTAAACAATCTCGAAGTTATATCGAAATAACACTTTATAACCATAGTTGTCGCTTTGTATCAGAAGTGTCATGTTTGTTCGCTATCCAATATATAAAAAACATTTGCTATTATTGTGACTTAAGCAAGAAACATTAACATGCCGAATCGATCCGCTTTCCGCCATTTCTAAAGTCGAGGACTTAAATCTGTGTGAAAACCTGTCCTCGTTACATATAAAACCGAGTAGGTATTGTACAAATATCATTCATCGTATAACGGTTATGTTGGTTTTTGTTCGCTTCATGTATACTGCTAGCAAATGTTAGGATTGTGTTTCGCACACGTAATTAATGTTTTAAGTACAACTGGTAGCATGATAATCAACTAGAATAAAAAAGACAAGTGTCTGTGGGATTAGCACATAGAGTTTTTCATACCAACACACAATATATTCTTGGTATAAAAACAAAATTGCAAGTCTCTTCAAGTTTATTGAGTAATAGCTTTTACCCGCAACCTCGTCCGCGCCTGAGAAGTATTTTTATTATACATATACTTGCGTTTTTTTTCATTTTAGATTTAAGATAAAGAATCCCGGCATAGTTTCCGTTCCTGTGGTATTTCCGGGATAAAAACTATCCTATGTCCTTTACAACTATCCTATGCACAAAATTTCATCCAAATCAGTTTAATGCTTTAGGCATGAAGAAGAGACAGACAGACAGACAGACGGACAGACAGAGATACTATCGCATTTATAATATTAAGTAATATATATAATAGTAAGGGAAGTAGGGATAAAATTTTGAGGTTCCCAGGTTCGAATCTGCAACGCCTGAAGAAACTGTAAAAAGCGAAACCGAATTGCTAAGATAACATACAATATACATACATATCTTCAAGCCAGATCCCTTACGGAATATGCAAAGACAACCGAGTGCCATATTCACGATTCTTGCATCTCCACACTCATTACTCTCTTCATACAATATATCAAACACGTCGCTTGCGAAGACACCATTGTGACACCACCTTCGGACATTACCCGATCAATCTGATCATGGTATGTCATTCTTGGTCGTCCCCGGTACCTAGATCCTTCCACATTTGCATTGTAAATCTGTTTTGCTAACCTTTCATCAGCCATTGTTTCTACGTGTCCAAACCATCAGAGCATGCCCTTTCTCATTTTAAGCTGACATTTTCTTTCAGGCTTGATATCTTTCACTTCTCACCCGGTCCGCGAGTGTTAACGCCACATGTTTTCCGTAGCGATCTCATCTCGACCGCTTTCACGCCCTTTCTGACGTATCCAACTCTCACTTCCATACAATAGCGTTGGGATAAGCACATAATAATTGTGCAGTGCAAGACGGACGGACAGAATAATGTAGGTGATTTTATGTAAGTTCCCCAACGCAAATATAAAATTAATAAAAAGTTGAACTTAATAATGTAGGTGTTTTTATGCAAGTTCCTCAGCGTAAATATAAAATTAATAAAAAGTTGGACTTAATAATGTAGGTGTTTTTATGTAAGTCCCCTAGCGCAAATATAAAATTAATAAAAAGTTGGACTTAATAAATAATAATGTAGGTGTTTTTTATGTAAGTTCCCCAGCGCAAATATAAAATTAATAAAAAGTTTTCTATGAAACGGTATAAGTGCATTTCAACATACTAACTAGTTTGTATTGTAAGGAGTATGAGTCAGGACTCCCACAAAGCTCCCATTAATATCTCATTGTCACCGGACACATGACATGACAAACATCGAGACAGTGTTTATTCCGTTACATGTGTTATAAATAAATTTGTTGCAACATAATTAATAGATTGTCATTAGGGTATACTTATATAAAGAAATAATATCATCAAGTTTCCTTTTAGGGTAGGCAGAGTAAACCGAATATCAATAGCCGTTCCAGTTCATCACGATGTCTTCACCGTGGCATTGTATTGCCGCTTGCTTCTTGCGATAACCGCGATCGACAGCTTTAGCTTGAGGTTGCCCGAAGAACGGGGATGTAAACAAACCGCCAACAGATTAAGCTACTAGTGAGATTTCGGAGTATAATCCTAAATGCACCTCAACAATACTTTTGCCCGGCTCGGGTAGTGACCTCCTGGACCTCATGATCTGAGCCCAATAGGCTAAATACTAGAATCTACTAATCTATTTTTATGGCAATATTACTAGGCTAAAACAATACAGTATCTGAAAAAAAAAACAACTTTTATATTCATAAATCGCCTAAGTGGGCTAGTGGTCCGGTGTCGGTTTTGACCACATGAGGATGTTTTTTCAGTTTTCTAATAAAAACAACGTTTGCTCGGGTTTGGATAAGTGCCCTATTCGCGATAGGCTAAGTTCCACCTATCACATTGTGGGCGCCGAGTATCTTTGACTAATCGTGGTTGCTCTGGTTGTAACTCTGCCAACCTCTTTAGGGGAAACGGGCGCGAAAATACTTTTTTTTTTTAATATTTTATAAACCAATAACTACAAAGATATAAATAAGACAGATTTGATTTTTTTCTGTATTTGTAACGCAAAATCAAAAATTACTAAAATGATTTAAACAATTCTTTCACCTATGGGAAATTACATTATTTCGGAGTAATGCAGGTTACTTTTTTACCCGACTAAACAAAAGGAAGTAATGTTTTTTATTCCGCGTGTACGAAGTCGCAGGCAGGCAGGAAATAGAAGGAGATAATTGTTATTGTTGACAAACGGGGATCACCATTCAGCACCCATCTTAGTCATGGCAATATAAGAAACTGGTTAGCACATGGAGTTACGGTCAATGGCCAGTATACATTCATTTGACTGAATAAAATGTTTCCGTTCAGGTACATAGCGTGTCGCGGGATCGCGTGATAAACTTTCAGAAAGCAATAAGAACAATTCAGTACTCAGACGAGTAACACAAAATAAACGGAAACTTATCCACCGTCTTTCTTTTTGTTATTTCTTTGATCATTTTTGCGTTGACTTAAAAAAAACAAGCAAGTAAAAAGGCTTTTGGTGCTATGAAACTTACTTGAGCGTGCGTGTAGATTAGCGCTAAATCAAATCAATGTTGATTTATGTTTATTTTAATATCATAAATCTATCTATATCAATTATCAATATTATAAATGCGAAAGTTTGGATGTTTGGATGGATGGATGTTTGTTGCTCAATCACGCAAAAACTACTGAACAGATTTGGAAGAAATTTGGCACACAAGTAGATGGTGACTTGGAATAGCACATAGGCTACTTTTTATTCCGGAAAAGTGAGTTGTTCCCGCGAGATTCAAAAACTGTTATAATGCAGCGGGCTGCACCGAATAGCTAGTTATTAATAATTATGAATTTCCGTTTTAAAAACCTCCGACACATTATTTTTTTTATAAACCTATGATAGTCACTCCAGAATTATCGAAAAATAATTTATGATAAACTATGAAACTGCACAGTTCTAAGTTAGTGAATGCTGTCTTTAAATTGAAACACTAAAACGTAAAAAAATTACGTTTTAATGTTTAAACAAACGAGAATTTTAACAAGCCTGGGATTGAATTAGCGTCCTTTTTGTTTTGCCTTCAGGCCAAGCAACGCGCTTCCATCTGCCATTTAAATCTTTGGTGTCTATAAGCAATAGTTGGTCTCTTTCAATCTGGAGAGCCATCTGCTTGTGTGACACAAAAAATTCATCAAAATTTTCTCTACTTGTGGGAAAAAAATCGCCTCATAGTGTTGACAACCCTAAAGTTAGTAAACAATTAATATTTTGTTGAAGGTACATTATACACCTTCAATCTAAAAAAGTATTAAATAATAAATTGAGACATTTAGACTTTGGTTTTCTTTAATTAATTATTAATAGTTGTAAATGCCCTGATAACGCTTATGCGAGCTTATATTACCAAGCGAAACCGATTGGGTAGTAATAACATTTTATTGTTAAACAATACAAATATATTACAAGTATTTAGATTTATTAAATTGTAACATTCTTAAATATTTGTACACCATATTTGGTAGAAGTTTGTTAAATCGCCTAAAAAATAAACAAATTGATTAATTTTTAAATTGTAAAAACAACTTTATGTTGTGAAATAATATTTGTAAATTTATATTAAGTAAAAAAACAAGCCTGCTGAGTTTCTTCCGCCGGATCTTCTCAGTGAGTGGCCGCGTTCCGATCCGGTAGTAACTTTAAAGAAATCGATCGAAAATATTATTTGATTTTGTAAATAAAAATAATTTAATAAAATACTTTAAAATATTTGCACACATATTATATATATTTTAGAATATGTTGGTAACTTTAAATTAATTTTTAATAACTTATAACACCTATATTCTTACAAATAAATATTTTTCATTTCATTTCATTTCAAAACATTTTACCGAAATGATACTCTCACCAAGTGCCGACGATGAAGAGTGAATATGTGTATGAAGATGAATATAAGATAATCAAACTTTATGAAAATTGAAACCCGTAAAATAATTACTAAAAGATTTATTACATCGCGGCTGTGTGGGAGAGCTTTTATCGTCGGCCGTCGAACTAAGTATTAAATGAAAAGAAACTTTGTGAGTGTAAAACATAATCAATATTTGCACAAACTCAATAAACAACTTTGTTGTTTTGTAATTTGTCGTACAAAATTCAGTTTGGAAGTTTTCAATTTCTTTATTAATAAAATCTCGATACAGTACGGAAAACAATCGATTATTCAATTATCTTTTATCATATTCCCGGGGATGTTTTTTTATGAAAAAGCCCCCTTGTCCCCTACAAGCGAGCAGGAGCTCCAATTATTGTTCGTGATAGACGCAATAGAAGATAAAGACCGAACCAACATCTTTACGCAACGTCATGTTTGATAATTAAAAAAATATGCTAAGCGGTTGACCCTGCAGGCCATCCCTGGAACTTCCCGCTAAATCAAAGTATTTTAAGCTCAAGGAAGCAAAAACTATACCTAAGAGCTCAAAAATCTAAAATTTGTAAAAATTACAGCATTTTAATTATGAAAAGAT
>DWBA01000929.1:0-11642 GCA_018236825.1 Apodemia zela
CGGGCACAGCAACTTATAGGGAGAGGGGGCGACTTATAAAAACATTCAAATTAATATCGTGTATATCGAATAAAGTTTCGTGTATATCGAATAATATTAATATAGATAAATACTAATAAAACGAATCGTCAAAAAGGTAAATTCAGAGCCATAACGTAATGATAAATGGCGACACGTATAAAAATTGCTAAAGTAATTTATAATTCAATTTTCCATTTAATAGCCCAAAATGTTAAGCTGAAAATGGATTCCAGAATCACTAATTGCCGAGGAAAAGTTTCGCAATTAGGCAGTTACGTGAGAAGAGGGTCTGTGCTATGTGGGATCCTTAATTAAACCTCACGTAAAGAACTTCAGCAAGAATTTATTGATACAAATTACAAAGGCTGTCTGTTTGGATCACTGAGTAATCTAGACTTGGTATGTGATAGTATAGACACAAAATGTATAGATTAGTAGCACAACTAAAGTGACAATGTGTTTTGTTTTGAACGGGACTGTCAAAAAATATTTTCAGCAATTATTTATTGATACAAATATGCATGTACGTATTTATTGATACAAATAACAAAACCTAGCTGTTTGATACATTCGTTCACTTCATTCATAGTTACACAATTTCTATGATATCGTTGGGTTGACTATATTGTGCCACTAAGGTTTCCATTATTTTTTCGGTAAGTTCGTTCCATTCGCAACATCTGATTCGCCCGATCAGCATTTGTATTGTTCATATTTGTTATTTTCCTAATGTAAATACAGGTATTTTTATATATATAGGAATTTATACTTCACCTTATACTAACTCATACCCCCATATTTACCCGCGTAAATGGCTTTTCGACTGGTTACCGGCTTCCTTACCGAACGGGAATCGAACCAGAACACGACAGTAGCATAGAACTAACGTCTAACATTATTGCGGCAGGAAAAGGTAAGGCGGTTTTTGGTGCACAATAAAGTGTTATTGTATTGTATTGTATTGTATTGTATTGCGGTGGTAGTAAACCCGGGCAAGGCGTTGCGGAACTCTACCGCTTAGTGTTGTTGAAGCTCTAGATAACTGAGATCATAAAATCTCTAAAAATCTGTCCTATTGCCAGCAGGTCTGAATCGAGCACTGTCCCCACCCTAGGTACTTAGGGATCACATTAGACCTATCTCTGACCTACAAATCGCATTGCCTTAACTCGTGTTAAGGCAATGCGATTTGTAGCAGAAAGTTTTTGCACGGAACAACCTGCTTCGCCGACTCACTACCACAAAATGGAGAGCAACGCCACACGTACTCCGCACAATAGGCACTGCCTTATGTTTCTCTGTCGGGGATTTGAGTACCCAGGGTGGCATCCATCCGCACACGCGAAATAGGTCGACAAGTGATTTAGATTATTTTTCTTATTTTTACCAGAACTGGTATGGTTTAAGCTATTACCCCGTGCCCGCTTGACGTTGAGTTTCAGGACAAACTATAGCCCTGTTGCTCTGTGGTGTTCTGCACTCCTCCAGAATGTAAACTTTAACAACAAATTGCTCCTCCTGCTTCTCCGTTCGCGTTATTTTCGGAAAAGGGGGTAGAACGTTTTTGCTTCACATATTAATATATAGATAGTTTTTAATTTGGACTGCAATAGTTTTATTACTGTACAAGAAAATCAAGCAAACTCGGAACATCTAATATAAGAGAATCTTATCACTGACAAGCATAATGTGCAAAAGTTTGGAACTGCTGCGACAAGTTGGAACACTAACTAAGCACAGTTTGTAAAGTTCGTGTAGATATTTCAAATAACTTCCTGACAGTACACTGAAAACTAGTTTAATGAAAAACATCTTTTCACTTATTGTTTGGAGTGATTGTTCGACTAGAATTAATGAATGAATATTTTATTTGCAAGCACGTTTTACGGTGTATAAGGTGCAAACGTGAATAAAACGCATGTAGCACGCATATAACGCGTCATCAATTACTGTCCCCATTACCCTTTTTTTTCTCTATACACATTATACATTATCCCTAAAATTTGAAAATCAGCGTTTATCACTCCTGTACATGAAAAAGTATCGAAAGTGAAATTAGTAATTACAGACCTATTTAAAAAAATTGCATTAGGTATTGCAAAAAAATTTGAAAGTGTACATAATCAAGTATAGGTACTTTGGTTTAAAAATCATTTTAGTTTAAATCAACGCGGTTTTCTAAAAGACAGGTCTACAGATTATATTACCGAAGCAATTGGACGAGGGTCAGCACGCTGATGTGATATACACGGACTACAATAAGGCCTTTGTCAAAATTGATCATAATATCTTATCACGTAAACTTTTTAATTCAGGAATTTATGGAAACACACTTAGATGGCATTCTTACTTTGATAACAAGCAGTCGCAGTGTCGCAAACAGAGGTACTACATAACTATTCATCTAACTGGATTCGCATCCCCAGCGGAAGTTTTTAGGGTTTACTGGTTGGACTGCTTCTCTTCAATATATACAGACTTTATTGTTTTTTATTGGGATTCATAAGTGCTTTGCTGATATATGAATCTACTCCAGTGTTTCATCTCTAGACGGTGCGGACTGCGTAGATAGCCAATCAAGAAAAGATATATATCCAATAAAAATGTATGTTTTCGTTTTAAATATATAATTCCGTAATTAAAAATTAAATCGCCTCTGTGGTCTAGTGGTCCGGTGTCGGAGTAGACCACACGGGGTCCCGGGTTCGATTCCCGGGTCGGCCAATTTACAAAATGTGTTTTTCAGTTTTCTGATCAAAAAACAATATTGTCCATGGTTGGAAAATTGCCCGGTTGCCGATAAGCTAGCCACCTATCACATTGAGGGACCGAGTATCTTCGGCTTATCGTGAGTGCACTGATTGTACCTCAGCCTACCTCTTCGGGGATACGGGCGTGAATATACTTTAAGTACTAACATAGTCAGTAAATTTTTAATAATTAAGCTATGGATTTGTATCTGAAATTAAGAGATGTATTATATTATTTAAGCTTACCTATTTAGAATGCGTATAACTATACTGACCTTTGTAAAAAAACTATATTTTGTACCTCTAGAAAACCGTCGTGAAAACGCAGATATCTATTTTTACTAAAAATATTAAATAATTACTACAATTTAACGAATGATGTGAACTCGCATTAAATAACTATTTTTATTCAATAGCTCTTCAATATGTCTTACATGTTTTGCTAAAACTAATTTGTACTTTCAACACAGTTTGAGTTTCTAAACTTACATAGTGTCTTATGCTTTCAAACTAAACTCTAATAATAATATCCATTGTTCTGTGCACTATTTTAAATAAATTCCACTAAATAAGCTATTGATTGTCTTTCTCTGTAGCTTTTAAAAATTATCATCATGCCCGGTTCCCTTGCCGGGTAGGCAGAGTAAACCAAACGTCTATAGACTTTCCAGTTCACTAAGATTCATCGATTAGTCGATTGACGAGATGAGAGGTGATCCCCATCGCCGCATTTTACCGACCTGATAACGATTATCGCCTATTTATTGCGGTAACCGAGACTGGCGTCTTAACGTGCTCATTCAAAGCATGGGAGTGGTAACACTCCACCCGTCAGACTCGGAGCTGCTACTGAGATTTTGGATTTTCAAGAAAAGCCACTACCGTGCACATTCCCTACAATTTAAACGCATTAAAACCAATGATATTTTAAGAAAGATACGTCACGTCCATAATTCACCCACAACATATTTGTGCCGCGACACATGACACGCTACAAGTGCGACAGGAAATACCCAAAGCGTAAAAGTGAAAAAGACAGCTATTTATAATTAGTACAGCCACAAATAGCTCCGACTGAGTTCAGCATTTTCTCGCCCGGGTCTGGTACCACCGCCTTTCCTATTCCTGCCGCAATAGCGTCAGCGCTTGTCGCTGCCGTGTTCCGGTTTGGAGGGTGAGGTAGCCGGTAAACTTATGCATGTGGCATTAAGACCTTGCCACAAGATAGCGACGCACCATTAACATCTTTGGTGTCTATAGGCGATGGTTGACTCTTTCCATTAGACCCATCTGCCTGTTTGCTATCTTATAATATATTAAAAAAAAGTCAAATTAAGATCCTCCTTTTTCTCAAAAAAGTCGGTTGATAAATTTTTTTCGTGGAAATTCTGAGTTCTACGGAAACTGGAAAATCAAATAAAAGTCGAATGTTGCATTTAAATTATATAAAATCAGGTATCTCTCTGAAACTGATTATAAACTAGTGAATACAACGATTGAAAATTAAATAAAATTTCAATATGAAAAATAATTTATTAATTAACTAAGTATAAAAATATTGCAAAATAGCATCACAATAATAATTATATTATACATATCACTCGATTTTAGAAACATAATCACTAAATACTTAAATGAAGGAGTATTTATTATTAGACGGACATTCTAAGATTGTTATTGGCGTTTCGTACCTTGACGAATATTGAATTACGTAAAATATAAAGGGTATAAAAGATTTGTTCTTTTTGCGACATAAATTATCTACTTTGTTCTAAAATATGTAGTTATAAAAAGTTCATTTTACACTTAGGTACTTTTACTTTTAAACACCGTTTGAATGACACATTCAAAGTTGCACAATAATTACCATTTACAGGCGTTTTTCTTACACATTTTTATTACAACGGATGCTTAACAAAGAAAGTGATTCATATTTTAGCTATAAAGTTTTTTTGACCATTTATTATAACATTTGACTTGTTAAAGTGTCAATTCAGTTCACCACGAAGTTAACACATGCTTAAATTTCAAGCGTATATTTTAGCATGATCATAAGCATTCTTTTCAGAATGTGACATAGTAAATTATGCTTCGGTTTTACGCCGAATGCCATTAAACAAATTTTATCACCTTTAAAACGTTCATTAATAAAATTCTAACTATATGTTCACAAAGCTTACTGCTTAAAACATAACGAAAATGAAAAGTTTAAATAGTTTATATTAAATTATATATTTTTGTTTAGCACTCACCCAGCGCTTGGGAAAACTTGAAAAACTTTTGAAAACAACAAAGAAAAATTTCGACACGCTAGGATACGAACCTGCGACCTCCCCTCAAAACGGGGAAGCCGGGGAAGCCTTTACCAATTGAGCTATTGTCGACGGGCACGGAGCGGTGTCATTCTTCTTTGCTTTGTGATCGATTCCATCGATTGTACTGATCTCTAGATATAAAGTTCAGGTTCGAATCATAGCGTGTCGAAATTTTTCTTTTTAAGTTTATATTAAATGTTTTATACATCTCATGCATTCGTGTAATTTTTAAGTAATATAAATAAAAAGTATTGCATCTATTTACTCAAATAAATATTTTTAACTTCAATATAATTTAACAAATTACATGCAGGTACTATTTGTATAATAAAGTAAAACCACAGTAGTAAAAACACAGTAGAGTCCAAAACTCGTCAGTACCTTGACTGTGATGGAAGTGACAGCACGTAAGTACTGACGAGTTTTGGCGGTTAAAACGACGATCACACATTGGTTTCTTGATCGGTTAAATTCGTAAACACGAAATATACCGAGGCGCATAATTTAAATAGTACATCTGTACGTCGCTATTCTAGTAGCAGAATGACAGCCACATGTATACATTTACCGGCTATCTTACCCTCCGAACGGGATCCCGAAAGTGACAAGCATTGATGCTATTGTGGCGGAAATAGGTTTGCTGATGATACTGAAACCGGGGAGACGTTGCGGAGCTCTACCACCTAGTAACCACGATGGTAGTGACTCGCATAGCTAATAAGTCATATTTTACGACATGCCTGGCCGAATGGCAGTTGGTCTATTCTTAAAAGGAGCTCGGACCAATACGGGGACAGTGTTAGCTAATTTTGATATAAATTAAACAAACAAGACAAATAAAAGTAGTCATGATGGTAATGATACGTTTGGCTAACCGTCCACCTTTTACGAACTGCCTAATAGTAAGGCAAATGGTCTATTCCTCGAAGAAGGATCAAATCAATACACAAAAAGTTGCTATTTTATAGATTAATTAATTTATAGCGTCCGCGGTCTAGTGGTCCGGTGTCGGAGTTGACCACACGAGGTCCCGGGTTCGATTCCCGGGTCGGACAATTAAAAAAAAGTGTTCAACGGTTCCCGGGATTGGAAAAGTGCCTGATTTGCGATAGGCTAGCCACCTATCACATTGTGGGAGTATCTTCCGCTAATCGTGGGTGCACTGGTTGTACCTCTGCCTACCTCTTCTGGGATACGGGCGTGAAGATACTTTTTTTTAAATTAATTTAAAAAATACATGTTTACGTTTATAAATTGATGGTTAGTATTCTTAACATAATGTGCTATATTTTATTTTGCTAAGTGCATGTTATGTTCAAGGGAGATAAAAGGGGGTTTAAGAACTTAGTAAGCTTTAGCAAGTAACTATGAAACCGGCTTAACTTACCGTTAAGTAATGAAAAAACTGTTCGCTATAAAACCCGTAATACCGTAAAGTAAAGATATTAGAACTTTATGCAAGCTAATGAATATAAGCCTGAAGTTCTTTCAGATAATAACAGATATTGGTGGAAAAATTACACGAATTTATCTAACCCCAAAGTAAACAAATTATTTGCTTTTGATATGAATGTTAGTCAAAAACACACCCACACACACACACACACACACACACACACACACACACATATATATATATATATATATACATACGTCCTGAAGATGCTTTTAAAAAGTGAAACCGGTCGATTGTTTTAAATCATCATTACAGAGTATAAAACAAAGTCGCTTTCTCTCCCTAGCTCCCTTTGTACGCTTAAATCTTTAAAACTACGCAACGGATTTTGATGCGGTTTTTTTAATAGATCGAGTGATTCAAGAGGAAGGTTTATATGTATATACTGTACCCGTGCGAAGCGGGCGGGTCGCTAGTATAATATATATTTACGTGTCGTGAAATAAAGTACAAGTGCTTAGTCAGCGGTTTAAATAACAATGGAATTTTACCAAGTGCCGACGATTGTAAGTGTAGAACCAAATACCAACCGATTGGCTAAACGTGTCACTACTATCGTGACCACTAGGTGGTAGAGTTTCACATCGGCTCGTCCGAGTATTTGGTACCACCGCCATACATATTCCTGACGCAATAGCGTCGATGCTTGTCACTGTTGTGTTCCGGTTTGGAGAGTAAGGTAGCAGGTATACATATGCATGTGGTATTAAGATCCCGTCACACAGATTGCTATCACACCACCATTAACATCTTTGGTGTCTATATGCGATGGTTTCTTTTTCCAATTGGAGAGCCATTTGCTTATTTGCTATCTAATGATATATATATATAAAAATCAATATAACCATCGTCTGGTTGTCTCATTCCATCAGGAGAGAAATCTGCTTGTTTGTTATACTCTATTATAAATTAAAGTAGATTTTACCCCGTGTTGGTCCGAGCTCCTTTGAAGAATTGACCAACTGCCGTTCTGCCAGGCATGTCGTAAAAGACGACCGATTGACAATGGAAGTCACCCCCATCGTAGCTACTAGGTGGTAGAGTTCTGCATTGTCTCGCCCGGGCTGGTACCACCGCCTTATCCATTCCTGCCGCAATAGCGTCAGCGCTTGTCACTGTCGTGTTCCGGTTTAGAGAGTGAGGTAGCCGGTAAATTTATGCATGTGGCATTAAGACCTCGCCACAAAATACGCATCATTATCATCTTTGGTGTCTATTGGCGATGGTTGTCTCTTTTCCATCGACCCAGGAGACCTATCTGCTTGTTTGCTATCTTATAATATAAAAAAGTAAATATTTATCATGTAAATACTTTATAATAATATAAGAATATACATTCTTCAGTAAATTTAATAAGGGTCGTGACATTTAAGCTCGAAAGCTCGAATTTGAATGCAATTAGGAGTAAAAGAAAGTTTTTTTGTACTGTTTGGAGTGTTTCACGCCAGGCTTATTTGTATTGCTCCATCACGGGTAATTTAGTTTGGAAGTTCATTAATTTTGATGTATATTGGATTGTTTTGTAATAACGGAAATGCCAATTAGACATTTATGGATATTTTCACTTTGTGAGCTTGCGCCGAGTTTTTTAATCACTTATTAAAATTAAAAATATTTTTGACTAGCACTTTTATTCGCGAGACTCATTTTTAATCATTTAATAATTGCCTCAAATATTGTAACAAAGGTGGTTCGTCTTTTTTATAAGTTGTACCAAATATTTGGCCTTAGTTGGCATGGAATACTTTGGCAATTTCTTAAATATTTTATAAATAAACTATTTAATTAATTAATTATTCAATTAGAGTTGTATAAAAAGTACTTACCTTTACGCCTTTCTCTTGAGCGTGGCTTATTATACACAACAATATTCTATCAAATCTGAATAGTTAATTCAGAGCTTAGCGTGTTCAAACGAACCAAAAATGCTTTAGTTTTAATTTTTAATATCATTAGATAGCAAATAAGCAGATGGGTCTCCTGATGGAAAGAGAAGCCAGTGCCTATAAAGACATTAATTGTGCGTAGCTATCCGTGTGGTAAGGTGTTAATGCCACTTGCGTAAGTTTACCGGCTACCTCACCCTCCAAACCGGAACACGACAGTGACAAGCACTGACGCTATTGCGGCAGGAAGGCGGTTGTACCATACCCGTGAGCCGTTGCGGTTTTAAGTTTGTTACAACTCCCATACTTTGGATGTGCAATTAAAGCTGTCTGACCCAGTTATATAAATAGTCGATAATGGTTAGCAGGTCAACAAACGGTGTAGACGTCTGGTTTACTCTCCCAATTCCGCAAAGAAACCAGCAGGCATATAACTTTAAAATTGTAATCCGCGATCAGCGATGATTGATAAAAGTGAACAAAAAGGCAAAGTGCGGATCGAACTCGCGCACGAAGGGTTCGGTACCACAATCTATAAATAAATAACTTAGTTTTTCATAGCGTTTGTATGAATGACAAAGTTATTTGCAATTTTTTGAAAATGTATTATTTCTTAAAAACAATTAATGATATCTCGCTCAAACCTATTTTGGTTGAAAGTTTTCATTGAATACTACAATATATATTTTTTTCTCACTTTCTTATTTTAAAAGTTAGAGGGGGTAGACACTAATTTTTCCACTTTGGAAGCGTCTATCTTTCAAACAATTAATTTCGACGAAAAATGGTTCTGAAAACTTTAATGTCATTTTTAAAGACCTATCCTCTATGGACTCTCTCTCCACTCCTCGCGTATAGGTTTGATTTAAAAAAAATATTTAGTTTCAGTTCCATGTATGGAGTGCCCCTTTAATTTTTAATTTATTTATTCTTGTTCAAAATTCGAATAGCGGTTACCAGAATACACCACCCTACAAAGTTTCAAATATGTAGGCCCAATAGTTTCGGAAAAAAATGGCTGTATGATATGAAAACATATATAAAATATTTCTTGTCTTTTTTCTTCTGGTTAAAGGGATTACTTTTTACGACGACAATACCCTAATTTATCCAGCCCCTACGTCACGTTTAATACGTGATATTAATAAGACGCCCCGTAAGTCTTCAGGCGAGATCCTATAAATCCGTGTAGGCCTCCCAGAGAGAATATTTTCATACAAAAGTATTAAATTACTAGCACTAGGGCGCTGCCATGTTGATTTCACAATTTTCTTTCGTGTTATAATATATTAGAACATAAACGTGGGGGAAAATATATATGTTACAACGTATTGCATTTTTATTACGGGCTAAAAATATGTAAATTACTTATATTTCGTGATATTCGGATAATATTTTCAAGAAAATATGTGGATAATTTTAACAAAGCAGAGAAAATTTGTAAGACGTTTATTATATTATTCATAAAATAAGTATATCAAATTTTTAAGAGATAGGTCTCTTTCCTTACAAAGATAATCGTTGAATATAGTATTTCTAAGGTCATTGGTTTCTTAAAATTAGAATGTTTAGCGTAATTTGCAAATTTATATCATCCTTTACAGAATAGCAAACTAACAAATGAAAAATATATGATCATTATCTACAGGCACAAAAGATGTTAATAATGCATTGCGATTAGTGTCACTAGAATGTATCGTTCGCCTTTTATTAACTGCCTGGCTAAATGTCTGATGATCTAATCTTCAAAAGAGGCTTGGACTAGCACGGAGTCTGACGAACAATAATGTAGTCGGTAAGCTTATGTTGCTTACGTTGCCCAGGATTGGAGGAGCGCCCAGTTGGCGATAGGCTTGCCACCTTTCACATTGTGGAACTAAGTATCTCCCGCTAATTGTAGGTGCACTGGTAGTTCCTCTGCCAACCCCTTTGGGGATATGGGCGTGAAGATACTTTTTTTTAAGGAAATACAAAAGCAAACAATGTATGGAGTCTCGCTCGTGTTCTTTTTTAATCCAGAAAACTTGAGCCAATATGCTTGTTGTAACTTGTGTACTTAAAATGGCTGTTATTAATTGTTACAGGATACTCCAGTGTATTCATAATTTCAAAGCAATCACGTTGTAAACATTTTCTTTCATATAAGAGCGTTTTCACGGATATTAGAAAACTTTACAAAGCAAACTTTATATATGTTCTGTAATGAACTTTCAATTTAATTTTATCAAATCCAATATTGTGATAAGTGTTGATTTTGATAACAGAAATAAGATTTTGTTTTAGAAAATAACTATCTTTTGCTGGCAATTTGCCGTGATTTTTACGCATAAGAGCTTACTATCGATAACCCTCTGGTCGAAATTTTACTCTAGCCTTAACAATAAAATAAATAAATAATAAATAAATAAATATTCACATGACAAATTAATCTAACGCCAAAGTAAGCAAATTACTTGCTTGTGTTGTGCCTGGTTGGACTTGCCAGTTACCACTTATCACATCTTCGGCATCATGGAAGCACTGGTTATACCTCTGCCTACCTCTCTGGGGATACGGGGGTGAAGATACTTTTATAATGGAGAAATGACAAAGCTGCTAAGTGTCTTTTGTCTAATCTTTTCAGTGTGTAATTGCATTTCTGATCTAGTGGTAAAAAATAATCAATTAGTGAGTTCAGAAACGCCTGTAATTTATGTATGTATGTAGTCTGTATCTTCACGCCAGATCCCTTACGTGATAGGCAGAGATAACCGAGTGATATATGTCACGATCCTAGCAGATTTGTCTTACTTCCTCCACATTCATTACCCTCTTAATAGATAATTAATTAATACATAGCCTGTAATTTAAATTATTGATCAATAAGCTAATCCACTCAGCTTTAGCCGCGAGTTGATTAACACGTCACCAATGTTATCTTTCTTAAAAACTTTCATCCCCTTCAACCTCTTAGGGTTTGATTTTAAAAACGTAGCCTATCTTTGACCCCGCGTCTTTATCTATCTCATTACCAAATTTCTTCAAAATCGGTTCAGCGGCTTAGCCATGAAAGCATAGCAGAGAGATAGACTTTCTTATTTGTAACACAGTATGGATTATCGATTTTTTTATATCATTCATCAATTTTAGATATGTATAACAACATATCGTATACTTCTGACTTGGATATTTTCTTTGACAGTTATAATATGTTTAGAAATAAGCTCCTGTCTCA